>WNWK01012466.1:0-59537 GCA_009830355.1 Cherax destructor | reverse complement strand
TTTGGTACTGAGTTGTGTTTGGTACTGAGTTGTGTTTGGTATTGAGTTATGTTTGGTACTGAGTTGTGTTTGTACTGAGTTGTGTTTTGGTACTGGTTGTGTTTGGTACTGAGTTGTGTTTGGCTGAGTTGTGTTTGGTATTGAGTTGTGTTTGGTACTGAGTTGTGTTTGGTACTGAGTTGTGTTTGGTATTGAGTTGTGTTTGGTACTGAGTTGTGTTTGGTACTGAGTTGTGTTTGGTATTGAGTTGTGTTTGGTACTGAGTTGTGTTTGGTACTGAGTTGTGTTTGGTACTGAGTTGTGTTTGGTACTGAGTTGTGTTTGGTACTGAGTTATGTTTGGTACTGAGTTGTGTTTGGTACGAGTTTGTTTGTACTGAGTTGTGTTTGTACTGAGTTTGTTGGGTACTGAGTTGTGTTGTACTGAGTTGTGTTTGGTACTGAGTTGTGTTTGGTATGATTGTGTTTGGTACTGAGTTGTGTTTGGTACTGAGTTGTGTTTGGTACTGAGTGTGTTGTACTAGTTGTGTTTGGTACTGAGTTGTGTTTGTACTGAGTTGTGTTTGGTACTGAGTTGTGTTTGGTACTGAGTTGTGTTTGGTACTGAGTTGTGTTTGGTATTGAGTTGTGTTTGGTACTGAGTTGTGTTTGGTACTGAGTTGTGTTTGGTACTGAGTTGTGTTTGGTACTGAGTTGTGTTTGGTACTGAGTTGTGTTTGGTATTGAGTTGTGTTTGGTACTGAGTTGTGTTTGGTACTGAGTTGTGTTTGGTACTGAGTTGTGTTTGGTACTGAGTTATGTTTGGTACTGAGTTGTGTTTGGTATGAGTTGTGTTTGGTACTAGTTGTGTTTGGTACTGAGTTGTGTTTGGTACTGAGTTGTGTTTGGTATTGAGTTGTGTTTGGTACTGAGTTGTGTTTGGTATTGAGTTGTGTTTGGTACTGAGTTGTGTTTGGTACTGAGTTTGTTTGGTATGAGTTGTGTTTGGTACTGAGTTGTGTTTGGTACTGAGTTGTGTTTGGTACTGAGTTGTGTTTGGTACTGAGTTATGTTTGGTACTGAGTTGTGTTTGGTATTGAGTTGTGTTTGGTACTGAGTTGTGTTTGGTACTGAGTTGTGTTTGGTACTGAGTTGTGTTTGGTACTGAGTTATGTTTGGTACTGAGTTGTGTTTTGTACTGAGTTGTGTTTGGTACTGAGTTGTGTTTGGTACTGAGTTGTGTTTGGTACTGAGTTGTGTTTGGTATTGAGTTGTGTTTGGTACTGAGTTGTGTTTGGTACTGAGTTGTGTTTGGTACTGAGTTGTGTTTGGTACTGAGTTATGTTTGGTACTGAGTTGTGTTTGGTATTGAGTTGTGTTTGGTACTGAGTTATGTTTGGTACTGAGTTATGTTTGGTACCGAACTGTGTGTTGGGTTGCAATATATATTATCAATAATTACAGAAATCCTACCAATCATAACTTCAAACTTAATTGGTTATCCAGATAAAATTATCTCTTAAATTTAGCGCTTCCAGCTAAACTAAAAGTAAATGCTAATATAATGTAAGCTGAACACCAGCTCGCATAGGAAAAAAAAAAAAAAAAAAAAATCTTTCATACATAACGAAAAACGTACGAAAATATACATTATTCCAATACCTCTGAAGATGTGAGTAGAAACAATGGAAAGAACACAGAACTTTCGAATTTACGCATTTTTCACAGTGGCAACTTTTCGTAAGTGCAGGTACACGTTTTAAAGTGATAAAGTTCCCATTTTTTATCACATTTGCAGCAAACCAGCGTGCACGAGATGCCTCTTTATTTAAACGAAGAAGCCTACTGTATAGGCGAAACGTTTCGACAATAAAGATACCCAACTGTAGCACATGTGTCTTATCAACTTGTCGGTATTTTATACCATTTTCAACATAACGAGCTGCAATAGGAGGGAAAAAAGGAATCCTGTTTTATTTCCTCGATATCCACGCTCTCTAGGTTGGAATCCCGTTAAGCTTCATATTCTCTCACAGAGGCTCAGATAGCTGCCGACGCCACTCACAGCGTCTGCTGGAACAATCCTCAGCGATGCTCGTTTAATCTCCCTAACGATGTGGCAGCAGTCTGCTCGGAGAGTCTTCACTGCTCAACAGTTTCCTCCAGAATATAACGGTATTTGTGCCTTAAGAGTAATCGTTTTGTGATGATGAAGATAATAATAATAATAATAATAATATTAATAATAATAATAATAATAATAATAAAATAATAAATTATTATTATTATTATTATTATTATTATTATTATTATTATTATTATTATTATTATTATTATTATTATTATTATTGTTGTTGTTGTTGTTGTTGACTGCACCACGGTGTGGTGCAGTCTCCGACAGACTGAAATTTATTCCTAAGATAAATAGAATTGAAAAATGAATTAAAATAAAATATTAATTTGAAGCTCTAAACCCTTGGAGGGTCGATGCTCCGTCCGGTAATACCAGGACAGATATGCTACTTTCAGAGCAAAGCAGGCTTTTCGTTTTATTCCCAGGAGAGCCTCCGACAAGACTGGTACTCTCACAGCTATGCAAGCTTTTCTTTTTATTGCCAGTAGTGCCTCCGACACGATTGGTTCCTTGTCGAGAGGATCTTCACAAGGTTGGCCACCTGGGACTAGCAGTCAGCGGTGGCGATGTATCGGTGTATTGGCTTGTCACATGCTTTACATACACCCCTCAGAGGCTGTTTTCTCAGCAAACAGAGCATGAAATGGCGCTGCGTTGTTTCTTGAGAAGAGAGACCGCAGAGAGAACCAGCTGTCCTGTTTCAGCCCTGGCGAGACGCAAACTATGCGAGAACACAAAGATATACCTTAAATACCTAATGTGACCTTAAAAGATGCCCTTGACCACAAAGTCCCTAGTGCTTGATTAAAATAAGAATATTTCCGGTAAAATATGGCGATGTAGATGTTTCAAAGATTTTGTGATGAATTTGACTTAGAGATAACAGATAACGAAGCAGACAAAAAAAAATATAACACTTTAGGTTTTTAAACAAGAACTATTCAGATATATCAGAATGTTACATACAAGGATGACTATATCATTATATTACAAAGAAGGGTAAATTCGCATAGAATGATCCAGACATTTACCTAATGTAAAGGAATGTTTAGAAACTCGAAATTCATCAACAGGAACATTGAGCGAAACAAAATATACAAGAAACTATTCAACAGTTCCTGGGAAACCGTCCTGAGCTCTCTAACTGTAAATCAATGCATGGAAAAATGCATCACAAGCGTACAGAGTCAGCATAAAATATCTTTCCCTGAAAAACATTAAAGCGATAACGAACCTAGGAAGATAAAACAAGAAAAAGAGAAAGAAAAAAGATAACCTTACTCAATATGAGGGTACAACAAGTACTGACAAGTCATGTCTTGATCTGTCTTACTGTCTGTGTGCATGTGAGCTAAAACACACACACACACACACAAGAGCTATGTCTCGACCCCTACAACCACAACTAGGTGAGTACACACACAATCACACACACACACACACACAAAGGGCAAAGAAGACCACAGACGGAGTACAGTCTAGGGGGCCAGAGACTACAAACCTCACTCAAGGAAAAGGATCTTGGGGTGAGCATAACACCAGGCACATCTGAGGCGCACATCACCCAAATAACTGTTGCAGCATACGGGCGCCTAGCAAACCTAAGAATAGCATTCCGACATTTTAATAAGGAATCGTTCAGGACCCTGTACACTGTGTACGTTAGGCCCATATTAGAGTATGCAGCACCAGTTTAGAACCCACACCTAGCCAAGCATGTAATGAAACTAGAGAAAGTGTAAAGATTTGCAACAAGACTAGTCCCGGAGCTAAAGGGTATGTCCTATGTGGAGAGGTTAAGGGAAATCGACCTGACGATAAAGCTCATTGAGTGGGAAGAGTGGTCTAGTAGCGACAAGTGAAGAGGCGGGACCAGGAGCTATGAATCGACCCCTGCAACCACAATTAGGTGAGTACGTACACACACACACACACACAATTAGGTGAGTGAGTGCACCTTGTTGTCCAAGGACAACAGAAATAATGATAATACCAGAACGAGCCCTCGGTTCACCCAGAGGTGTAGAGAGGCCAAAAATAAATGCACTAGAGAATGGAAGAAGTATAGGTGGTAAAGGAGCCAGGAGAATGAGTGTAGTCGAATGCCAGAAATGAATACGCACAGGTAAGGAGAGAGGCTCAACGACAATACGAAAATGACATAGCAGCGAAAGCCAAGTCTGATCCAACGCTGTTGTATAGTCACATCAGGAGGAGAGCAACAGTAATCAGGTAATCAGGCTGAGGAAAGAGGGGGCAAGATCACGAGAAATGACCGAGAAGTATGTGAGGAGCTCAACGTGAGATTTAAAGAAGTATTCACAGTGGAGACAGAAGGGACTCCAGAAACACGGAGAGGAGGGGTACACCACCAAGTGCTAGACACAATACATACAACCGAGGAAGAGGTGAGGAGGCTGCTAAGCGATCTAGATACCTCAAAGGCGATGGGGCTGGATAACATCTCTCTGTAGGTCCTGAGAGTCGGAGCAGAGGCACTCTGTGTACCACTAATAACAATCTTCAACACATCTATCGAAACAGGGCAACTCCCCGAGGTATGGAAGACAGCAAATGTAATCCCAGTAATTGAAAAAGGGAGACAGACGCGCAGCACTAAATTACAGACCATTATCACTGACATGCATAGTATTCAAAGTCATGGAGAAGATTACAAGGAGAATAGTGGTGGAGCACTTAGAAAGTAATAAGCTTATCAACGACAACCAGCACGGATTCAGGGACCAGAAATCCTGTGTCACAAACCTCCTGGAGTTTTATGACAAAGTGACAGTAGTAAGATAAGAGAGAGAAAAAGCATTGGGTAGACTGCATTTTCTTAGACTGTAAGAAAGCGTTTGATACAATTCCACACTGGGTCAGAGAACACCTGATTGGAAGGCAGCAGCGAGTCATGGTACGTGACGAGGTGTCAGAGTGGGCGAGTGTGAAGCTGGGTTCCATAAGGGTCAGTCCTAGGACCGGTACTGTTTCTGATATATGTGAACGACATGACGGAAGGAATAAACTCAGAAATGTCCCTGTTTACAGACGATGTGAAGTTAATGAGAAGAGTTCAATCGTAGGAGGACCAGGCAGGACTACGAAGGGATCTGGACAGGCTGCAGGCCTGGTTCAGAAACTTGCTCCAGGAGTACAACCTCCACCAAGTGCAGTCATGAAGATTGAGGAAGGGCAAAGAAGACCGCAGACGGAGTACAGCCTAGGGGACCAGAGACTACAAACCTCACTCAAGGAAAAGGATCTTGGAGTGAGTATAACACCGAACACATCTCCTGAGGCGCACATCAACCAAATAACTGCTGCGGTATACGGACGACTAGCAAACCTAAGTTTAGCATTCCGACATCTCAGTAAGGAGTCGTTCAGGACTCTGTACACCGTGTACATCAGGCCCATATTGGAGTACGCAGCACCAGTTTGGGACCCACACCTGGCCAAGCACGTCAAGAAATTAGAGAAAGTGCAAAGGTTTGCAACGAGATTAGTCCCAGAGGGAAGGGGAATGTTCTACGAGGAGAGGTTAAGGGAAATCAACCTGACGACACTGAAGGACAGGATGGATAGGGAAGACATGATAACATATAAAATACTGAGAGGAATCGACAAGGTGGACAGGGACAGGATGTTTCAGAGATGGGACACATCAGGAAGGGGTCACAGTTGGAAGTTGAAGACTCAGATGAGCCACAAGGATGTTAGGAAGTATTTCTTCAGTCACAGAGTTGTCAGGAATAGCCTGGAAAAAGAGGTGTTGGAGGCAGGATCCATCCACAACTTTAAGAAGAAGTATGATAAAGCTCACGGAGCAGGGAGTGACCTAGTGGCGACCAGTGAAGAGGCGGGGTCACGAGCTATGACTCGACCCCGGCAACCACAATTAGGTGAGTACACAGTGTAACAGCCACGGCAGGGTTCCCTGAATCTTAGTGTTTTAAGGGCTTATTTAGTATCTAGCAGAGGTCAGTGAACAACCCACAAGTGAGAACCAAGGCGAGGGAAAGACAACAATTTCGTTGATAATTTGAAAATGCCAATAATTAGAAGAGTGAGGGGCAAGGAGGCCTAGCTGGCAGGAACCTATGTTGCCATTAGTGATCATAAATACACAAATAATAAATGGTGACCCGAAAGTGAGAGAGATAAATGCAAAGACACGTTAGGTTAGTGGGCGAACAGCAAGGGAAGCATACAACGAGTGAGGAAAAAAAAGAAAAGATAAAAAATAACAAAAGGTCTAAAGGGAGAACAACAGCCGCAGTCGGCATCATTCTCACTCAGGCATGTGGTGTTGACCATAGATAGATTTTGTCACAAAATACTGAAAGAAGTGTAAATATCTAGACAGAAAAGTGAAAGCCTTAGAGGGACGAGTGGAGTGCGTATGAGTGAAGTTAGATAATCTAATTAGGTGCCCCAAAAAATTGGAAGGATTGGACGCAGTGCAAGAATGATCCAGCAAGGAAGTCGAGGAGCCCGACTTGACCCGCTGCACTACCAGGCGTACAAGTATTCACTTATTCTGTGGTAAGTGGTCAGGTAAATAGGTCTAGGTATTCTGGCATAGAAACAGAGTTATTAGCATTCAATAAAGAAGAGAGGAATAGTAATTAGGAGATGAAACGTCAGTGCGCAAACGCGAGAAGACTCGGTCCCCTACACACACGCTGCGCACATACACACACTTACTAGAATATACAAGAATATACTAGAACATACATGCTAGAAATACTTTAACAGCCCCAAGAGCTAGTAGTAGAATGAAGTGAGAAAGAGAGGTTAGAAGATTACTAACAGCAGTGTCGATGCTGTGGTGGACCTGACTCAGTGGTGGACCTGACTTAACTCAGTGAAGACGTGTCTTGTGTGCTCTCTGTGAATCTCAACAAGATGTCCTCTCTTGAGCTACTCTACCAGCAGCTGAAGGAAGAACTGAGGGTAGCTAAGCTTGAGATACAGCGACTGACTGAGGAAAACAAGAGGATTCGTAGTAATCCTCCTGTTGAGAATCCTCAAGCCAAGAAAGGAACCTGGACAGTGGCTGGAATGCATGGGACAAAGTTAAGGATCAAGAGGACGGATGGAGAGGTAGAATCAACGAAGAACCAGGAACCTAAAGTGGAAACATCGAACCCATTCTCCTTGTTACCCGATGAATGTGAGTCGACTACTGGGAACATCACGACGAACTACACCAAAGAAGGTAAGGACATTGTTCTTGTTGGGGATAGTCAGATTAGGTACATGGATAGGGCCTTCTGCTTGAAAGATAGAAGTAGGAAACAAAGGGTTTGCTTTCCTGGGGCTGGGATGGAGCATATTGTTAGCCATCTGGACGACATCATGAGAGGTAATGGGAGCAATCTTATTATCTGTCTCAGTGCTGGAGGCAACGATGTTGGCAGACATAGGAGTGAGGACCTGATCAGCAGGTATAGGTCAGCAATAGACATAATTAGGAAGTAGGGTGGGAACCCTGTCATATGTGGTATTTTGCCAAGGAGAGGAGTTGGAGATGAATGGCTGTCCAGGGCAATTGGTGTCAATTGCTGGCTGGACAAATACTGTAAGGAAAATGCAGTAACATTCATTGACAACTGGGACCTCTTCTATGGTAGAAATGACATGTATGCCAGGGATGGGGTTCACTTATCCAGGTCTGGGGTGGGGGCACTGGCAACTGCAGTGGAGGGAGCTGTTAGGGCTTTAAACTAGAAAAGGTTAGTGGTATGGGTTTTGGGGAAAAAACAGTGAAATCCCAGTGTATTAATATTATGAGTTCTAGGGGAACTAGTAATAGACATAATAAGGTTGATACTGGAAAGCCAGTGGCACTAGGTGACAAGGTCAGTAACAGGTATAGTGGAAAAACAGAAATGAACAGGAAGGGTAAAGTGAAAGTAGGGTCTTTAAATGTATATTACACCAATAGTCGTAGTGCTAGGAATAAGATTGACGAGTTGAGATTAGTTGCTAGTGCGGGTAATATTGATGTTTTTGCAATAACTGAGATGTGGTTTAATATGAAAAATCGCGACATGCCTGCTGAATGTCACATCCAGGGTTTTAAATTGTTCCAAGTAGACAGAAGTATCGGGAAGGGGGGTGGTGTGGCACTCTATGTTCGTGATCATTTAAATTGTTGCATGAAAGTGGGTATAAAGTCTGAAATAATGCATACAAAGTCTGTCTGGATAGAATTTTCAGAGGGGTGTGAAAAATTGATTTTAGGCGTGATATACCGTCCTCCAAACTTAGATAGGGAACAAGGGAGACTACTTTGGGAGGAAACTGTTAAGGCCACAAGGCATGATAACGTAGTAATTCTAGGGGACTTTAACTTTAGTCAAATTGATTGGAATTTCTTTACAGGGAATTTAGAATCTAACGAATTTTTAGAAGTAGTTCAGGATTGTTTTTTGAAGCAGTTTGTGACAGAACCTACAAGGGGAAATAACCTACTTGACTTGGTTCTTGCAAACAAGGAAACCCTTGTTATTAATTTAGACATTACAGAGGAACTCGGCACAAGCGACCACAAATCAATTAATTACCTTTAACATTGAATGGATGTATGACAGTAGGAATAATTCAGTAACGGTCCCAGACTTTCGCTTAGCAGATTACAATGGGCTTAGAGAACACTTATCATCTGTGGACTGAGGTAACGAAGAGAGCTATCAATATGACAGTTTTCTGAACACTATACAGGCTGCCCAAAGAACATTTATCCCATATAAACAAATTAGATCAAGTAGAAATGACCCAAAATGGATGAATAATAGGCTCAAATATCTTTTAGGGCAGAAGAAAGGAATTTATAGGCACATAAAAAGAGGTGAGGGGTCATCTTATAAATCAGTATACTGACATTAAGAGGGATGTTAAAAAAGGGGATAAGAAAAGCTAAATGGGATTACGAAATTAAGTTGCTAGGGATTCAAAAACTAACCCAAAAAATTTTTCCAGGTTTATAGAACAAAAGTTAGAGATAAGATAGGTCCCCTTAAAAATAACTTTGGGCATCTTACTGACAAGGAGAATGATATGTGCTCTATTTTTAATAATTATTTTCTCTCAGTATTCACACAGGAAGATAAATTATGTAATATCACAGTCACTAGCGAAATGGTTATGAAACAAGTAGACCGACTGAAACAAAATAAATCGCCGGGTCTTGATGAGCTTTTTGCAAGGGTTCTTAAGGAATGCAAAATAGAACTCTGTGAACCATTGAGAAACATTTTTAATGTATCTCTTCAAACAGGTGTAGTGTCTGATATGTGGAAGATGGCTAATGTATTTCCTATTTTTAAAGCAGGGGACAAGTCACTACCGTCAAATTACCGCCCAATAAGCCTGACCTCAATTGTAGGCAAATTACTAGTCAATTATAGCTGATATTATAAGAAACCATCTCGATAAACATAATTTGATTAACGATACTCAACATGGATTCACGAGGGGCAGTTCCTGCCTAACTAATTTATTAACTTTCTTTGGTAAAGCTTTTGAGGCTGTTGATCACGATAAAGAATTCGATATTGTTTATTTAGACTTTAGTAAGGCTTTTGATAGAGTACCGCACCAGAGACTGTTAAAGAAAGTGGCAGCTCATGGAATTGTGGGAAAAGTGCTGTCATGGATCGAGTCATGGCTCACCAATAGGAAGCAGTGTGTGCTTAAATGGTGTTAAATCCGAGTGGGGATCTGTAACAAGTGGCGTTCCACAGGGATCAGTCTTAGGCCCGTTGTTGTTTATAATATATATCAATGACCTTGATGAGGGAATTACTAGTGATATGAGCAAATTCGCCGACGACACGAAGATAGGTAGGATAATTTATTCAAACGTAGATGTCAGGGAACTTCAGGACGATTTAGACAAACTAAATTCGTGGTCACAAAAGTGGCAGATGCAGTTCAATGTAGATAAATGCAAGGTTCTGAAGCTCGGGAGTGTCCATAACCCAAGCACTTATAAGTTGAATGGCGTAGAACTTAGCCATACAGATTGCGAAAAGGACTTGGGGGTGATGGTAAGCAGCAACCTTAAACAAAGACAGCAATGCCTAAGCGTACTGGGATTTATATCAAGAAGTGTAAGCAACAGAAGTTCAGAGGTTATATTACAGCTTTATACATCATTAGTAAGGCCTCACCTAGATTACGTACGCTTAGGCATTGCTGTCTTGGTTTAAGGTTGCTGCTTACCATAACCCCCAAGTCCTTTTCTCAATCTGTATGGCTAAGTTCTACGCTATTTAACTTATAAGTGCTTGATATTTTATATCATTTTAATATTCACTCTGTTAGACACTGCAACACAATGGTATCTTGGTACAGAACAGAAAACACCTTGAACATCTTCTACTAGTGAGAATAGTTGGATTTGAGAGGGACGTGACCTCTCAGTGACTACATTGTCACTTCTACTAGTGGCCAACATCTCACCTCCTGACAGTATATAAGGCTCCATACTGTCACTTCAACCCTGGCTAGTGCAGTGTAGTTATTGATAATATATATATATATATATATATATATATATATATATATATATATATATATATATATATATATATATATATATATATATATATATATATATATAATGTGAGTGTGTGAGCAAAAATATAAGTAAAGGGAGATCAAACATTCCTGGCGACGAGAGTCAACAAGGTGTGTCCAGCAGGGTGGCGAGGCACAGGTTACCCTGCAGCCCAGTTGTTGTTGCTGCTCCAGCAGGGTGGCGAGGCAGCAGCAGTTGCTGCAGGGAGGTTGAACATTGGTTACCCAGCAGCCTTTCTGCTGCTGCGTCTGTTGCTGCTGTGGTAGCTGCAAGCAGACATCAGTCGTCGAAGACTTTACCATAAAATACTTTACACTAGCTCCGTGTCATGTCCAGGCTGAGATCACAAACAAGACGTTTTTTTTTGCCTATTATTTTTCTTTGTCCTTGTTCAATTACAACGAAGATAACATTAACATTATATTGTTTAAGTTATCACAATTATTTTTTTTGAGGTAGAAAGGTTCGAACCGGTATCTCTTGAATAGTGGTGCTCCTGAAAGCCACTTAACTAGGCAAGTCACTTAATGTGAAGGTTGTTGTCAATCCTATTAGGAAAAGTATAATAGAAAAAGACATTAATACCTATAACAATAAACACTTTATTTTAATAGAAAGAAATTTAAATACTTTAAATACTTCCCTTCACTCTTCAAAGCTGCTACCGCTATCCTCCTTCCCAAACCCAAAAAAGACCACTCTGACCCTAGAAACTATCGCCCCATCAGCCTCCTCGAATCATTAGGTAAACTCTTTGAAAAACTCATCAACCATCGCCTTCGCAGATACCTGGAACACAACTCACTTCTTTCTGACGGCCAGTTTGGCTTCAGAACTCGCAGATCCACACAGGATGCCATTAACATCATTCTCAACTACATCCATATAAACACAATACAAAGAAACAGGACAGCCCTGGTTGCAAAAGACGTTGAAAAAGCTTTTGACACTGTCTGGCATGTAGGGCTCAATCACAAACTCTGCACTAATTTTAACCTGCCTCTCACTACTCGTAAACTCCTCTGCAACTTCCTTGACGGCCGCACAATGAGAATCAAATTCCAAGGCTGCTACTCTGACTACTTCACACTAAATGCTGGAGTACCCCAGGGATCTGTCCTCTCCCCTACCCTCTACATTTTATACACTAACGACATTCCAACACCTGTATACCACAACTCCATCACACTAGCCTATGCAGACGACATTACACAACTCATCACTCACGCCAATATAGATACACTCTCACACAAAATGAGGTCGACAGGATTGCCATCTGGGAACAAAAATGTAGGATCAAATCCAATGCAGCTAAATCCAGCATTACATATTTTAACTATAGGAAACGTGATCCTCCATTACCTGTCGAGCTCAGAACAGCTGACACCCGCACCTACATCCCCATCACACAATCTGTCACAGTCCTTGGCATTAATCTTGACTACCTTCTTTGCTTACACAGACACATTCACTCAAAGCATGCAGTAGCTAGTAAGGCCCTTGCGGGCCTCTACAAGCTGCAACATGCCTCCCAACGCACCAAACTACACCTCTACAAATCCCTAATACGTCCGCTGATAACTTACTCTCCTCTAGCCCTCTCTCTTGCAGCCAAAACAAACTTACTTAAACTGCAGCGTGTCCAGAACAAGGCTCTGCGCTGGGTGCTTGATGTCAGATGGGAGGACTTCGCCACAAGTCGCTCAGTGACAGACAGATAGACAAACCTGAGACACGACATGACTACTGGACCTCTCTCCTTGACGAAGACATTCGCAGACCCACAAACCAACACAACCTTTTCTACTCCTTGTATGAACCTGCTCCTAACCCTATTTTTAAATAACCCTCTGACCCACTTTCGCCTTAGCTGCTGGGTTAAGCCCTGGCTCAATATCTACACTCCTCTCTAGCGCTAATCTTTGCTTGTCCCGCCCTCCCCGTTCACCCCACTGGAGTCTCACCAACAGTAGAGCCTGCTATTCCTGTTATCAAGTCTGTCTCACGATCGCCTTAGCTGCTGGGTTAAGCCCTGGCTTTATTTCTACGACTAAGAAGACTCCTCTCCAGCGCTATTCTTCGTCTGTCTCGAATCCCCGCTCATCCCATTGGGATCTCACCTGAACTTATTCATTCATTCATTCATGTATTGTTTGTAACGGCTTGACAAAGCTCCTGGAGAGTAAAACGTTGCCACAATAAAATGTCACATTTGTTGCATTTGTGTCCTTTTACTTAACATATTGTCGGTAATTCTACCAATAAAATAATAATAATAATAATAATAATCGAATAACGGATAAGTTGATGAAAATTTTCTTGTTGTGATTGGCCAGTAGTGTCACGTGACTGAATACTAACTGTTGAGTGGTCCTCCCAGGTGCATTCTTGAGCTCATGAAATAACTATAAATAACAAAAAGGCAGAGTTCCACGACTGAAACAATACACAGATGACCCGCACAGGGCAGCCTGAAACTTATGACGACGTTTCGGTCCGACTTGTACCATGTTGACTGATTGATTCGTCTCGAACTGTGTCCTGACACGGGTTTTAATACTAAGATGACCCATCTGAGGATCTCTAAGGAGATGTCGATCTAATTAAGCTGTTCTGTGGCCGTCATCAGGGTCTTGCTATAGTCCCTGTGCGTTCCACTGCAAAACATTTTATGCGGTACAACGAACTGACGGCACCAGGGGCTTCCCCATGGTTGTCTCTGGGCTCTGTGTTGGATGGTCGGGTACTTTTGCAAATAAACGCATCGACTCTGTTTTGTCCATCATACATATATTCAAGATCTTCGCAATAGTTCTGAATATCTCTTTTATTTTTTACCTAGTCTATCAGGTCGCAAATGACCTTGGTGAGGCACGTGATGGTCGACATCATTTGATAGTTCAGGGTAATACGGAATGGCTTGCTCTGTTTCCTTGTGCTACAGTGCTCTTTTCTAGTGGCTGTTGTGGTGTTAGGGAAGACGCGTTGACGGTAGTCTGTTCTTTCAGCATAGGACCTGCTGGCTGCTGTTGTAGTGGTGGAGTTTGAGCAGAAGTGCCGGGAGCTGCTGCTCAGTGGTGAAGACTCTACTTGATGTTGGAAGCTGGACAACGGGGTTTTCTATGTTGCCATGACACGGCGGAGCTTCTCCGGGCAGCGAAGGTTCTAAGCATGATGCTTCTGTTGCAGTTCAGACACCGAGGTTTCGTAGTCTCACCTCTCTTTAGTTTACCCAAGCAGTCCTTGGTCGGGTGAGATCTGCTGCAGACGCCGCACTTTTTCCTAAAATGATTTCGGGCGCTGACAGTTGTATTTCTGACACCTGAAGCACTTCAAATGTTCTAGGTTGTACGTCGCTAACCTGGCATTTTCCTCAGCAGCCGAGATCCAGTTCAGCTGAAAGAGATCCTATATGTTGGATCAAGACCTGCCTCGTTGGTATATTGGTTGCTGTGGATTGCATCGAGAGGTATGTCTAGCGGATAGCGTATTAATACGCCTTTTGTTATCCGCTCTAAGGATTTTAGCTCTGTGAGGACAGTGGTGATTCGAGGTCGTTCACCTTCTGCAGTGCTTCATAGGACTCTTATATTTCGGAAAGTGAGAATAAACTCCCCTTTCAGATTTGGGGAAACTGATATCTTCAGGACATATTTCCTCACGAGGTGAATCATAGCAGCATACGACCTGTCGTGGTGTTCTTTGTTGATCAACCTGAATTTGTTGCCTGTGGATGATTTGCCCGATCTGAGGCAATCTGATAGACTCGGTAAAAAATAAAAGAGATATTCAGAACTATTGCGAAGATCCCTGTTGAACTTCAGGGATCGTACTTCCTGCCAACCTTTCCATCTAGTATTTCTGTGATTGGGATAGGCATTTCTTGATCGATCCCTTTCTCACTGTTCTCACTGACACGGCTGGTTTCACTTGTTTCGCTGTCCGATGAGTCCAGGGAGTGGTCCCGTAGCTACTTCGCTAGTCACACACTCTGTGCAAGTGTTACTGATGATCGCCCCAAGCGCGATGGGTAAGGGAGCCAGTATATATACGAGAGGGAGGTGGGGCCGGGCGTAGTTGATGATATATTCGCCAGGAACGAAGTCCTGACAAAAGTTTTTTGCCAGATGGTGACTTGTCACTGGCCCCCAAAAGGAGCCTTCTTTGGGTCATGCGAATTACCGTTTACAGCCTCTGACAAGGACACTGGGCCTCTGACGAAACTGTCTACCCTTCCTATAGCCTTCACAGTCACCGTCTTCTTGAAGCATCCGTTATACATAACTTTCCTAACATGAATCTATTGATGTTTTCCTTTCTGATTACATTGTCAGATGCTCCAAATTTCAGAACACTCGTTACTTGACCTGATCTTTATCTTCCTTTCTCATATTTTCTTTGGTTTTCCTTCTGCCTAAATGGGTTCTGTCCTATGAGTTTTCCTGTGTTTTTATCCAACTCTAACGAGTCATTAACTCTTTTACAGTGTTTTTATCTTTTTCTCTTGCTATGTAACTACCTCTACTACTACTACTTTATTTTTATTAACACATCGGCCGCTTCCCACCAAGGCAGGGTGGCCCGAAAAAGAAAAACTTTCATCATCATTCACTCCATCACTGTCTTACCAGAGGCATGCTTACACTACAGTTATAAAACTGCAACATTTAACATCCCTCCTTCAGAGTGCAGACACTGTACTTCCCATCTCCAGGACTCAAGTCCGGCCTGCCGGTTTACCTGAATCCCTTCATAAATGTTACTTTGCTTCCAATCCAACAGCATGTCAAGTATTAAAAACCATTTGTCTCCATTCACTTCTATCAAATACGCTCCTCCCTCCAACCTTTCCTAGGCCGACCCCTACCCCGCCTTCCCTCCACTACAGATTTATACACTCTCGAAGTCAATCTACTTTGTTCCATCCTCTCTACATGTCCAAACCACCTCAACAACCCCTCCTCAGCTCTCTGGATAATAGTTGGTAAATCCCGCACCTCCTAATTTCCACACTACAAATTCGCTGCATTATATTCCCACCACACATTGACCTCATATATGACATCTCCACTGCCTCCAGCCTTCTCCTTGTTGCAACATTCATCACCCATGCTTCACACCCATATAAGTGTTGGTATAACTATACTCTCATACATTCACCTCTTTGCTTCCACGGACAAAGTTCTTTGTCTCCACAGACTCCTCAGTGCACAACTCACCTTTTTACCCTCATCAATTCTATGATTCACCTCATCCTTCATAGACCCATCTGCTGACACGTCCACTCCTAAATATCTGAATACATTCACCTCTTCCATACTCTCTCCCTCCAATATGATATCCAGTCTTTCATCACCTAATTTTTTTGTTATCCTCATCACCTTACTCTTTCCTATATTCACTTTCAATTTTCTTCTTTTACACACCCTACCAAACTCATCCACCAACCTCTGCAACTTCTCTTCAGAATCTCCCAAAAGCACAGTATCAGTGTATTACTACAACTGCTACTAATATTACTACTACTAATACTATTACTACAACTACTATTATTACTACTACTACTATTACTACAACTACTACTATTACTACTTTCACTATTACTACAACTACTACTACTACTACTACTACTACAACTACTGCCACTATTATTACTATTACTACTACTACTTACTTTCTCACTCTGTCACTTCCACTACTCCCTTCTTATTGCCACTTCTGCCACTGTTGAATTACGTATACTATAACTACTACTACTACCTCTGAACCACTGGACCACCTACCACTGGTCAGGCACCTAAAGTCAATACCTGGTTCGTACGTCAGTTTGCGTGCGGCCAGCAGTAACAGCCTGATTGATGAGACCCTGATCCGCCACGAGGCCTGGTCTCAGACAGAGCCGCTGGGGCGTTGACCCCCGAAACCCTCTCCAGGTAAACCTCTATCAATACCACTACTTCTACATTATACTACTACTAATACTACTGCTACTACTATAATACTACTACTGTTACTTCTACTACCACTACTACTACCACCTCTTCTTGTTCTACCACTCCCGGCCCAGCATCCCTCTCCTACATATACAGAAAACCTCCCGAGTTACTCAGCCGTTCAGGGTGCAGCCCAAGAGGTGGTAATGGTTCAGATGGTGCAGAGTTTTTGAGAGCTGAGAGTCTCATACCAGCGAGAACACCAGCCCTGAGAGACCAGATATTTACTCTCCTGCACCAGCACCTCTGCTACTCCCTGCATGCTCTGTGTGAGTGGGGAAGGTAGCAGTCGAGTCTGGTGACTTGGAGATGACTCACAACATCGTTTACACAGGAACCAAGACGCCACTTGAACCGACGACGTGCTGTGCCTCAGCAACAGGGCGTCTACGACGATTGTTGCTGCTACACCACTTGATAATAATGATAATAATAATAATAATAATAATAATAATAATAATAATAATAATAATATCTTTATTTTTACAAGTACATGTACAAGGTATAAAGGCCTAGCTGACATCAATGACATACTACTATATAGAAAGCCGCTTGTTATGCTGAGCATTTTGGGCAAATTAGGTCAGTTTTGTCCCAGGATGTGATTCACACCAATCGACTAACACCCAGGTACCCATTTTACTGGTGGGGAACATAGACAACCGGTGTAAAGAAACACGCCCAATGTTTCTACCCTCGCTGGGAATCGAACCCAGACCCTCGCCTTTTAAAGCAAGAGCTTTAGCCACCAGGATGAAGAAGACTCACTGTACCCTTGCCATAGGTCTGCCCCCGCCCATACGACTGTAAACGGTATTTACCATGACACAAAGAAGACTCACCACCGTGTCCCTGCCATAGGGCTGTAAACGGGACATCACTTGTACAAACTGACGGGTCACCAGCTGACCCGTGTCTGGGCTTCCTTCCTCAACAATATATTATCATCAATATAACCATTTGAGCTTCTGTGTGACTCATTAATGGTCCAAGTCGGATCGAAACGTCATCAATCTTAATTTTCCTGTGTGCGAGTTATTTGTGTGAAATAACTTTATTTTCTGGGGTACAATTAGCTACTTCAATATTAAAAATAAAATAATGTCCGAGTTTTGAAAAGGCACCAACTCAATATTAACTAGTAATAATATTTATAACAACAAAAACAATACTACTACTACTACTGCTACTACTAATAATGATAATAATAATAATAATAATAATAATAATAATAATAATAATAATAATAATAATAATAATAATTTACTTGTCAACACTTACGTCACTTGAATGATTTCGCCCAAATTTAGGAACAGTTTCGTCCGGTGGATCGTAGCAGCGTCTAGACGATGGTGTGTGGACGATCCTGTCGTCTTGAGAACCACCTAACTGTTACAAGTCTTAACTAGAGAGAGAGAACAGGAGTTTAGCCATCCCCAAGGCAATGTTATTTACCAAAGTTAGGGAGCTAGAGAGAGAGAGAGAGAGAGAGAGAGAGAGAGAGAGAGAATCTACATGTTAATGAAGGCAGCTCAGGTAGTCCTGTCTAGGCTGACAAGAGGTAAAAAGAAATGTAATTTAAGAGTCTTCCAAGACACTCTGTATTGTTTTCTTAAATACGACTGCCCTCTTGTTATTATTATTATAATTATTATTATTATTAAAGAATAAAAATGCAGAGTACCGTGGCTAGAACAATAACATAGCAGAGTACCGTGGCTGGAAAAATAACATAGCAGAGTACCGTGGCTGGAAAAATAACATAGCAGAGTACCGTGGCTGGAACAATAACATAGCAGAGTACCGTGGCTGGAACAATAACAGCAGAATGAAACTTATGCCGACGTTTTTGTTCCACTTGGAGCATTAATTAGTCACACTGAAGCGAGAAGGGAAGAGAGCCACGATATATACGAGAGGGGGGCGGGGCAGAGAGAACGAGAGGAGTTAGAAGTAGTGGAGAGGTATTGGTGGAAGAAATAGTAGTAGTAGTATTAGTAATAATAATAGTAGTAGTAGTAGAAGTAGTAGTAGTAGTAATAATAGTAGTGGAAGAAGTAGTAGTAGTAGTAGTTGAAGCAGTAGTAGTAGTTGTAGTAGAAGTACTAGTAGTGAGTAGTGCAATAATTACAGACGTGGTAATAAGAAGGGAGTAGTGGTAGTGACAAAAGAGACAGTGAGTGGATTATTAGCAAAGCAATATTAGTAATAGTAGTGGTGGTGGTGGTGGTGGTCTAAGAACAAGAAAAAAAAACAATAAAAGTAACACTGCAGGAGAGCTAATGGCCCACGAGGATGGGACCAAAAATACAGGGAACAAAATATTAGACAGAACTCAAGCAGAAGAAGGAAAGGCAATGAAAATATTGGAAAGGAGAAGAGGTAAGGAGAGGAGGAGATAAAAGTTCAGGTCAAGTCACGAGTGTTCTGAAGTCTGAAGCATTTGACAATGTAATGAGAAAGGAAGGCATCTACAGAGACTAAGCCACGACTAAGATTCGTTTTAGGAGAGTTGTGTATAAGGGATGCCTCAAGAAGATGGCGTCTGTGGCACCTAGGAGCTGAGTAGACACCTTCAGCAGAGGACTAGTCAATAGGATGACTGTGATCTCTAACATGACAGAAAAGAGCATTGTTAGTGTCGGCAAGACTAACACTGTTTTTGTGTTCTTTAAATTTGTCAGAGAGTGGCCAGTATTGGGGAGGACAAGAGGGGCAGGAAATAGAGTAGACTCCGGAAGCATCAGTGGCAGGAGGAGACGTACGAACTAGTTTACTACGAAGGATATTAGTTTAGCGAGAAGTAAGCTTGATGTCTAAGGAATGGAGAGAGTCGTTAAGATTTTGGAGACAAAATATAGGGAAAACAAAGAACAGGAGATATCACAAGAGAAGATAGTTTGGGAGAGAAGAAAGTCTGTTTAGCACGTGAGAAGGCAAAGCGACAGAACGAATTGCGAAGAATGGATGGAAATTTCTGAGTCAAGGAGCTGAGGGCCACACATACGGAAGGCTCGGAGGAAAGGAGAAATATCAACACTTTTCTTGACAGAGGTGGCATGGTAAGAAAAGTAATAAATGTACATGCCACTGCGCATTAGCTTGTGTTAAACGTAAAACAAAAATGTAGTCAAGCGATGAACATGCACATCAAGGACAGGAAGCAGAGTTAGATTCCCATTCAACTCTGAACTTGATGGAAGGAGCAAGATTGTTAAGGGCATCGATAAATGGTTGGAAGAGACTACAGTTATGTGGCCAAAGAGCAAAGATATCATTCATATATATAGCGGAGCCAGGGGAAAACATCGCACACCAATAGTAGAAATAACAGTTTCAAAGTATTCCATACGAAGGTTAGCAAGAACAGAGGGTAGAGGAGAGCCCATAGCAACGCCGAACGTTTGAAAATAAAATTTACCTTGAAAGGAAAGGGAGTTAGAATCTACACGAGGGTCAAGAAGATCAAGACATCAGTAGGTATAAGGAGATGAAGTAACCTTTCATTGGCCTTCTCTTTGAGAAAATTAAAAACACCATTAAGAGGGACAGTAGTGAAGAAAGACTCAGTGTCATCTTACAGGTCGGATGTGGCCGAACACGTTCGATGAAGCCTTGAGTGATGTTGGTGAGCAGGAGAAAAAGATAAAACAAAAAAACAAAGAGTTTGGGCCAGCTAAGAGGCAAGAGAAAAAGTGACATAATCTCTGGAGAAAATGATGAGACGTAGAGGAATATCAGGTTTATGAGTTTCAGGAAGACATAGAAATAATGTAGTGAGAGACAGATAACACTGAAACGATGAACAAGGTCAAAGTTTATGGTCGAAAGTTCTCTTGATGTGATCAAGAAGGTTGGAAACGAGAGGAGTGTAGGTACATGAGTCAGAAAACAAGACTTCAACTTTACGGAGGTAATCCTCGCCATCAAGGCCAACAACTAAATTGCTTTTGCTCTTAAATCTAATATTAGTATTAGATTTAAAAGAAAGGTCAAGTTGATAGCATCGAGGAAGACGGCAATTCTTAGACTACAGGCTATCAAGGGCAGGAAGGAGAAAAAGTGGACAGGTCAGGAAGATTCTGAGAGTGAGACTGGCAAATGGAATCAAAGGAGCTAATCACGTCAACGCCAGTACTAGGGGTAGGTGAAGTGGCAAAGCAAAGACCAAAACCAAGAAGTTCAAGCTGATGCTGGAAGAATGTGACAGAAGACAGGTTAGTAACACGGTTACTGAGGGAAAATTTAGACCAAGGGCTATCTGAGACAAGACGCTTAAGTTTGTTCTGTACTTTAGTAGAATGAATTTGCGAATAAAGGGGAGCAGTGTCAGAAGTAATGGTAGTTAAAAGGTTACGGAGATCTTGTGGGAGAGAAGAAAAGAGAGCATGTTGACGTTGACGGAGAATAAAGAAGGCATCATCAACGTAAGACTTAGTAAAAAGTATGAGCTGATGAAGTGAGAGGCGGGCGTATTGTATGTGAGGAACCAGGAGGAGGAAACGGGGTTAAAGGGGCAGAACTTATTTAGCAAAACAGTCTGGTAGAAAGTGAAGCTGGTTCTTACGACACAGGGAAGCAATATAAGAGCAGCCACATATGAGGGGGGTCCATGGGCAGTAAAAAGCCACAATACCGTGACTGGAACAATACACAGATAACCCACACATAGGAGAAAGAAACTTATGACGACGTTTCGGTCTGACTTGGACCACTAAATAGCTAGTCACACGACTTGCCCATCTTTCTTCTCCCATTTCCTCAAATTCAACCACTTGGGAACTCCCTTTCCTGACCATGCCTGTCTCTTACTACAACAGGTGTTAAACCACTCCAGGTGCTCCACCAATCCTGGTGCTCCACCACTCCAGGTGTTCCACCATTCCTGGTGCTCCACCACTCCAGGTGCTCCACCACTCCAGGTGCACCACCACTCCAGGTGCTCCACCACTCCAGGTGCTCCACCACTCCAGGTGTTCCACCATTCCTGGTGCTCCACCACTCCAGGTGCTCCACCACTCCAGGTGCACCACCACTCCAGGTGCTCCACCACTCCAGGTGCTCCACCACTCCAGGTGCTCCACCACTCCATGTGTTCCACCACTCCAGGTGCTCCACCACTCCAGGTGCTCCACCACTCCAGGTGCTCCACCAATCCTTGTGCTTCACCACTCCAGGTGCTCCATCACTCCAGGTGTTCCACCACCCCAGGTGCCCCACCACTCCTGGTGCTCCACCACTCCTGGTGCTCCACCACACCTGGTGCTCCACCACTCAATGTGTTCCACCACCCCAGGTACTCCACCACTCCTGGCGCTCCACCACTCGAGGTGTTCCACCATTCCTGGTGCTCCACCACTCCTGGTGCTCCACCACTCCAGGTGCACCACCACTCCAGGTGCTCCACCACTCCAGGTACACCACCACTCCAGGTGCTCCACCACTCCATGTGTTCCACCACTCCAGGTGCTCCACCACTCCAGGTGCTCCATCACTCCAGGTGTTCCACCACTCCAGGTGCTCCACCACTCCAGGTGCTCCACCAATCCTGGTGCTTCACCACTCCAGGTGTTCCACCACTCCAGGTGCTCCATCACTCCAGGTGTTCCACCACCCCAGGTTCTCCACCACTCCTGGTGCTCCACCACTCCTGGTGCTCCACCACTCCTGGTGCTCCACCACTCCATGTGTTCCACCACCCCAGGTACTCCACCACTCCTGGCGCTCCACCACTCCAGGTGTTCCACTACTCCTGGTGCTCCACCACTCCAGGTGCTCCATCACTCCAGGTGTTCCACCACCCCCAGGTGCTCCACCACTCCTGGAGCTCCACCACTCCAGGTGCTCCACCACTCCTGGTGCTCCACCACTCCAAGTGTTCCACCACCCCAGGTGCTCCACCACTCCTAGTGCTCCTCCACTCCTGGTGTTCCACCACTCCAGCTGCTCCACTACTCCAGGTGTTCCACCACTCCAGGTGCTCCACCACTCCTGGTGCTCCACGATTCTTCTAATCTCTGTAACTTTACATATTAAGCATGTCAGTAACACTGGTCTGTATTTTAAATACTACCAGTCGGTCCCGTTTTAAATATTAGGAATACATCTGTTCCTTCCGTCTTTTCATTCACATATACCAGAAACAGCGTCGGACCTAGAACTAACGCTTGTGGAACCCCGCTCGTCACATGCGCCCACTTTGACACCTCGTCACGTACCATGTCTCGTTGTTTCCTTCCTGTCATTTGTTTCCTGATCCATTGCAGTGACTTTTCTGTTATTCTTGCCTGTTCCTGTGTATGTGTTTGTGTGTGTGTGTGTGTGTACTCACCTATTTGCTGGTTGTCGTCTATAAGCTCATTCCTTTCTAGGTGCTCCACCAGTCTTCTCCTGATAATTCTCTCCATGAGTTTACGTACTATACATGTCAGTGACTCTGATCTATAATTTAATTCTTCCTGTCTGTCTCCTTTCTTAAAAACTGGGACTACATTCGCTGTCTTCCACACCTCAGGTATTTGCCCTGTTTCAATAGATTTATTGAAGATTGTTGTTAGTGGCACACACAGTGCCTCTGCTCCCTCTCTCAGGCCCCATAGAGAGATGTCGTCTGGGCCCACCGCCTGTGAGGTATGTAGTTCACATAGCAGTTTCTTCACCTCTTCCTCGGTTGGTGCACCCTACCTGCCCGGTTTGCTGAAAGCCTTTCTGTCTCCACTGAAAATACCTCTCTAAATCTCGTGTTGAGCTCCTCACGTACTTTCTGGTCATTTCTTGTGATCTTCCCTCCTTCCTTCCTCAGCCTGATTACCTGGTCCTTGACTGTTGTTTACTTAGTGATGTGGCCGTACAACGGCTTTGGGTCAGATTCCGCTTTCGATGCTGTGTCATCCATATATTGCCGCTGGGCCTCTCTCCGTATCCATGCATATTCGTTTCCGGCTCTTCAGCTTGTTTCCTTATTTTCCTGGGTCCTTTGTCTTCTATATATTTTTCATGCTGTAAAGTACATAGCTTTGGTTTCTCTTCACCTCCGGGTGAACTTAGGGCTCGTTCTGGTCTTTACATTGTTTCTGTTGCCCTTGGGTACGAACCTTCCCTCTGCCTCTTTGCCTGTCTTTCTCTCCAGTACTCTTCCCCACTGCACCTCGTACAGGAATTGTCGCATGCCTATGTAGTCCGTTGCAATCAAAAGTGTGTGTGTGTGATTAAATAGTTAATTTTAAAAATCAGAAGCATATGGAACAGAAAAAGATGGTTAAGCAGCAATTAGTTTGGAAAGACGTGAACAAGAAAGACCAAAAATTGAACCTCTGGATAAAGTCCACAACTCACAAACTTCCCAGAACTTCAGAGAAGCCAGAGACAAACCATGATAAGGCAATAAGTAGAAAACTATTTCGATAAAAATAAGTCGAAGCCGTACTTTCAGTTTGAGGTTTTAAAACGCAAAGTTTAAGTGAAAAATACAATATAAAGGAAAATTTCAGCGGTAAGTCACCAGATTATCTTACGAAATGTGAGATAATTATTATAAAGTAGTTGAATGTATATAAAATTAGCTTGATTGAAGCGAGCTTGAGGCCTCAATAGTTAGGCACGGTGAAGATAATTGTAATGACAAGAGAAGAACTGAGTGGTCTCGAATCCCCTACAGTCAGACAAGGTGAAGACAACAGTAATCACAGGAGAAAAAGTGGATTTGGACCCCCTTCAGTCAGATAAGGTGTTACGATTCGAACCTTAGTCTAGGGGTTGGTTACCTTCATAACAATTTCACTTTGAGAAGAAACTTAGAATTTCATAAGAGTAGGCACAAATGAGAATTCAACACGCCTTTACTGGTTTTATTTAAAAGTTTAAACTCTTTTTAGATATTAGAAAGTATCTATTAAATATCACTTAGTCAGCATATAGTCTGACCTTGTCCATCACAAAACTAAGGTATGTTCCAAAGCGCTTATAATAACACTATAATCAGTGTCCTTTGACACCCACATCAACACTTTAAAGTATATATATCTATTCTATAAACGCAATTCTCTTGAGTAACACCTAGTGGATATCTTAAAACGACACTGAATTCCACAGCGAATTCCTGCCCGGATAATCCAATGGAATCTTAGCCAAAAGTTCCTCAAAAGCGTAAGAGAGCTTAATCCAGAGTATTTGATGAAGAGCTGAGCCCATCTTCACCGAGTCACAGGTAAGGAAGAACTGTCCTCTATGAAAGACCACTAATGACTCACTCAGGTGAGGCCGGTGGTCACATCATTGGGTACGATGACTGAGGGGAGAGGCCGGCTGGTACGTAAACAAGTACCCGGCACTCCAACTAGTGGTCTCTCAATCTGCGTAGACCACACATAAAAGCCTAACTAATACAATCCAAAACAATAAAATAAAAGGTAATATCCTAGTATCATGATACACGAGGTCAGATAATAATATAAGGGCAGAAATCTATACTTTAGCTAATAGTGTAGAAATCCGCTTTATAATATTAAGTGAAACCTTTGAATATTACTCTCATTAATGTCGGGCCAGGGCATACCCGTAACACCTCCCCCTCACGACCACAGGTCGCACCAGGAGCTTTAATAATAAGGAAGTATCGTCCAGGGAGCTTGTGGAGGAGCGGCCAAAGATGCGATGGCAGCTGCGTAATACACCATTTGTAGCATCGCAGCTCTGCACTCCTTCGCAAGGTCCGTTGAGACAATCCAATACTTCCCGACATTTACTGTTAAAGTAAAAGTATAAGAGTTACATACATTGTATGTCAGATTAAACATGTTACTTCAGCTAGGCAAGGCAGAAAATCTTTAACTATTGAAGTATAATGCCTTTAAAAACCTATATACTTTAACAACTTCAAATACATATAGAGTAAGCAAAGACTTTAATTTAGTTTCCCTACACAAAAGGGTAAGAGACAGCCATATATATACTATCACCAGTCTTGAATAAGTGCAGGAGATATTTCGTTGACACATTGGAAGTGGAATAATTGGCAGTAACGTCACGGCAACTGCTTTTTCGAAAGGTTGAGTGAGCAAGGTGTGGGGGGTGGGGGGTGGCGAGGCGTCAGGCCTGTATACTGCGCCACTCATAACATTCACACAACACCTTACTCTTAGCTTCTTTCTCCAATAATCTCAGTCCACCAACATATCTTACTAGTCAAGTTTGGTGACTGGCTTAGACAGTAAGCCTCAACATCATGGTAAGTCTTGAACAATGGTAGAACGTTGAAACACTGACAACGGACCGCTATCCACCGCATCTTGTTAAACTCACAGTGCACAAACAGCAGAAGCTCCAAGCATCAGTCTCAGGATTACCATTGCTGAGTCTTGCTAGCATCATAGACGAATAATGTCGCCCAGTCAACACCAGCACTTTCCTCTAGAGCACTGAAGAAGTGAGTGGGTCCGGTAGTGGGAGCTCACCACACTGCTCCCAGACCGGAAAAGAAGTCAAGAGGTTGTGACACCTCAGACATTACCTCATGAAGTTCTTTTCAGTAATAATTTTCCAACCAGCAACCGCTTGCTGAACACTAAACGTTGACAGTAGATACACAATGAACATAAATAACACTAACACTAGATCAGTCAAAACACTTTACCAGTGAAGACTGAAGTCGGCGAGAGACAGTCAGGAAGTTTCGAACAGTTGGTAAATCATCAACTGTCGGAGTCTTATACAAACGGATCACAAACAGTGAGCCAGATATTGTTGAAGGGTGGTGTGTGTGGCAACCAAGAACACGGCGCCACCACAGTGATGAACAAAGACGAGGGTGATGAAATACTAACAGAAGATGAGTCCAGGTGGGGACAGCGTTACCTCTCACACATACGCCCTTACCTTCATATCTTCCATATTCTGAAACTTTCACGTACATGCAGCATACAGACATTTTCTACTCAAGAGAGACTCACCAATATACCAATCTGGCGGAAGTACCAGCAGACCTCTGCTCAGGGACTAGTTTGTCAAGCTAGTATGTCAGAAGGGCGGTGACTTATACTCATGACACTGCTCCACCAGTGTCATCCGCACCAGACTTACAAGGCAGAACCGTCTATCAAGTTCTACTCCAATACTCCCCAGTTCAGTGGAAACAAGCAGACGTCTGCTCAGGGACTAGTTTGTCAGACTAGTATGTCAGACGGATGCAAACGTCTACGCAGGGACTAGCTTATTACACAGAGGCTAGTATGTCAAAAGTATACGCTGACTCCTGCTCAGGGACTAACTTGTACTATAGAGGCTAGTGTGTCGGAAGTGTATCAACTTCTGCTCAGGGACTAGCTGTAGCATAGAGGCTAGTGTGTCAGGAAGCGTAGGCAGGTTCCTGCTCAGGGACTAGCTTGTACTATAGAGGCTAGTGTGTCAGAAGTATACCAACTTCTGCTCAGGGACTAGTTTGTAGCATATAGGCTAGTATGTCAGGAAACATGCAGAAAACACTAATGCTGGGAGTGAAACCTATACTCAGGCATCACGAACAACGACGTATTGAAGTAAATACGAAGAGCATCTGGCTCTTCCTGAAGTGTCGGTCGCGTCTCTACGTTCATGTCAGTCTGCTGGACATGAATACCTCCAAAATGACTTCTTCCAGGCGACGAAGGAGTTCCAAGCGAGATACTCAGAAGAAATGCAGCAGCACGAGACAATGTGACGAGAAAACCGTAGTTTTCAAAGCATGTTTTAAGATTCAGATGATCCACTCCTCTAAGTGTCCTCATAACTGAGTCACAACACAACTTGCTGGAGCAACGACTCAGACAATAACTGATCGAAAGATAATTGCTGGCTCACATATGAGGAAAGCAATATGAGAAAACACATGTCGCTTGCCATAAGCTCCTCTGACAAGTCCGACTCAAACAGTGACTTCCCCGACGTAAACATCCTGTCAAGAGCACTGTTAATGTCTCCTCAAGTGACAGTACTTCGACATCCTTTACTACTTCCTTAGGCAAATTCCTTTGAAGAATTCTATGTGGTGTCACCCGTGACTAACATGTCACCCGTGACTATTCTCTCCTCTTCTCCGCTGAACACTTGTTCCGGAGGACCAGAGGTGATAATATCACCACACACTGTTTCCGTAAAGGCTTGAACAAATACAAGTCTTGCTTCTCAACTTAATCTTCAGCGTCTGGATGACAGACAATAAGAACAGCTCTACAAAGATTTCTTCATGCAGAAATCGCACAGCGGCTCAAGCATTAATAGCTAGAACAGTAGCTGAACTAACAATGCCCACAGCAAGGCTGTAGAACAGATTAATGTAGTCTTCATTAATCTGTAACGAACACTAAGGAACCTGAGTAGGTTCTGTTCCAAAATGTCATCACTAAACTTGTATCCTTTCACTACACGATACCAACTAGAATTATATGCTTCGTCCCAGGACAGCAGTGACTTACAAAAATGACAAAAGGTTCTTGGCCTTAATACTTAGGGCGAAAACAACAATAGTGCTTACTCCCGTCGTGTGGATGCTCATGGCAGCTCCGACCCCCGAGGAGACAATTAAGCCAAACATCAGAGTTCCAAACGTATAGGGAGGCACTTACCAAGAACAAGCCCAAAATCACTTTTCCCACTGCCCAATAATGGTGTCGCCAATACCAATAGTAACGGGGAAGAGACAGTTCCTTATACCCCGTAGTTGCTTGTCTTCTGGGTGAGTGGTGAGAGCCAAACATCAGTAGCCATCCTTCCTGTTCAAGTGATTTCTCTTTTTCCTTGGATTAAAATCCCGGACAGACCCCCACTTGTTACGATTCGAACCTTAGTCTAGGGGTTGGTTACCTTCATAACAATTTCACTTTGAGAAGAAACTTAGAATTTCATAAGAGTAGGCACAAATGAGAATTCAGCACGCCTTTACTGGTTTTATTTAAAAGTTTAAACTCATTTTAGATATTAGAAAGTATCTATTAAATATCACTTAGTCAGCATATAGTCTGACCTTGTCCATCACAAAACTAAGGTATGTTCCAAAGCGCTTATTTGAACACTTCCCAATATATAAGAGCGCTTATAATAACACTATAATCAGTGTCCTTTGACACCCACATCAACACCTTAAAGTATATATATATCTATTCTATAAACTCAATTCTTTTGAGTAACACTGAGTGGATATCTTAAAACGACACTGAATTCCACAGCGAATTCCTGCCCGGATAATCCAATGGAATCTTAGCCAAAAGTTCCTCAAAACCGTAAGAGAGCTTAATCCAGAGTATTTGATGAAGAGCTGAGCCCATCTTCACCGAGTCAGAGGTAAGGAAGAACTGTCCTCTATGAAAGACCACTAATGACTCACTCAGGTGAGGCCGGTGGTCACATCATTGGGTACTATGACTGAGGGGAGAGGCCGGCTGGTACGTAAACAAGTACCCGGCACTCCAACTAGTGGTCTCTCAATCTGCGTAGACCACACATAAAAGCCTAACTAATACAATCCAAAACAATAAAATAAAAGGTAATATCCTAGTATCATGATACATGAGGTCAGATAATAATATAAGGGCAGAAATCTATACTTTAGCTAATAGTGTAGAAATCCGCTTTATAATATTAAGTGAAACCTTTGAATATTACTCTCATTAATGTCGGGCCAGGGCATACCCGTAACATAAGGTGAGGACAATTGAAATCACAGGAAGAAAAGGAACCTACTCTTGAATATTAATGAAAGTCAAGTTTTAAAGAAACGTGCTGAAGATGTGAGTAACTTTCACTATTCTCTGAGAGGACAACAGACTGCGCTCAGGTTGACAATGGTAATAATTGAGTCAATTAAGACATTATGACACTGCAGTGTAGAGTCCTGCCTTACTAACAACTGATGTTGTCAGGTTACTGCTAGACACAGTTATCAGCTATTAAACAGTATAGATTCAGAGCCGCGGACATTTTAATAATGTAATAATAATATAATATAATATATTTATTTACTACAAGTACATGTACAAGGTATACAGGCCTAGCTGACATCAATGACATACTACTATATATAAAGCTACTTGTTATGCTGAGCATTTCGTGCAAATTAGGTCAGTTTTGTCCCAGGATGCGACCCACATCAGTCGACTAACACCCAAGTACCCACTTTAATGATGGGGAACATAGACAACCGATGCAAAGAAACACGCCCAATGTTTCTACCCTAGCTGGAAATCGAACCCGGACCCTCGCCGTGTAGAGGGAGAGCTTTAGCCACCAGGCCACGGGGCATCGTGTGTCTAATTGAACTACTTTAAACAGTCACATTAATTATGCAAAAGCCAAATGCATGTGCGGACTGCATTTACTTGACTTCTAAATAAAACTACAAAATATAATTCAAATAACAAGAAAACTGTTAAGTGCGTTAGATTTTTTTGCTTGAAAGTAAATTGGGAAAAAAAGAAACAGGAGGAAAATGTCCCCCAGTGTAGTGGCTCCAGCATCAGTGTAGTGGCTCCAGCATCAGTGTAGTGGCTCCAGCATCAGTGTACTGGCTTCAGCATCAGTGTACTGGCTCCAGCATCAGTGTAGTGGCTCCAGCATCAGTGTACTGGCTTCAGCATCAGTGTAGTGGCTCCAGCATCAGTGTAGTGGCTCCAGCATCAGTGTAGTGGCTCCAGCATCAGTGTAGTGGCTCCAGCATCAGTGTAGTGACTCCAGCATCAGTGTAGTGGCTCCAGCACCAGTGTAGTTGCTCCAGCATCAGTGGAGTGACTCCAGCATCAGTGTAGTGGCTCCAGCATCAGTGTAGTGGCTCCAGCACCAGTGTAGTGGCTCCAGCATCAGTGTAGTGGCTCCAGCATCAGTGTAGTTGCTCCAGCATCAGTGGAGTGACTCCAGCATCAGTGTAGTGGCTCCAGCATCAGTGTAGTGGCTCCAGCATTAGTGTAGTGGCTCCAGCATCAGTGTAGTTGCTCCAGCATCAGTGTAGTGGCTCCAGCATCAGTGTAGTGCAGCACTTTCCCAGCATCAGTGAGTGACTCCAGCATCAGTGTAGTGGCTCCAGCATCAGTGAGTGGCTCCAGCACCAGTGTAGTGGCTCCAGCATCAGTGTAGTGGCTCCAGCATCAGTGTAGTTGTTCCAGCATCAGTGGAGTGACTCCAGCATCAGTGTAGTGGCTCCAGCATCAGTGTAGTGGCTCCAGCATTAGTGTAGTGGCTCCAGCATCAGTGTAGTTGCTCCAGCATCAGTGTAGTGGCTCCAGCATCAGTGTAGTGGCTCCAGCATCAGTGTAGTTGCTCCAGCATCAGTGGAGTGACTCCAGCATCAGTGTAGTGGCTAGAAACAGTGAGGGCCCAGCATCAGTGGAGTGCTCCAGCATCAGTGTAGTGGCTCCAGCATCAGTGTAGTGGCTCCAGCATCAGTTAGTTGCTCCAGCATCAGTGTATGGCTCAGCATCAGTGTAGTGGCGGCTCAGTTAGTTGCTCCAGCATCAGGTAGTGACTCCAGCATCAGTGTAGTGGCTCCAGCATCAATGTAGTGGCTCCAGCATCAGTAGTGTAGCTCAGCATCAGTGTATGGCTCCAGCATCAGTGTAGTGGCTCCAGCATCAGTGTAGTGGCTCCAGCATCAGTGTAGTGGCTCCAGCATCAGTGTAGTGGCTCCAGCATCAGTGTAGTGGCTCCAGCATCAGTGTAGTGGCTCCAGCATCAGTGTAGTGGCTCCAGCATCAGTGTAGTGGCTCCAGCATCAGTGTAGTGGCTCCAGCATCAGTGTAGTGCTCCAGCATCAGTGTAGTGTCTCCAGCATCAGTGTAGTGGCTCCAGCATCAGTGTAGTGGCTCCAGCATCAGTGTAGTTGCTCCAGCATCAGTGTAGTGGCTCCAGCATCAGTGTAGTGGCTCCAGCATCAGTGTGGGATGGGGCTCCAGCATCAGTGTAGTTGCTCCAGCATCAGTGTAGTGACTCCAATATCAGTGTAGTGGCTCCAGCATCAGTGTAGTGGCTCCAGCATCAGTGTAATATCTCTAGCATCAGTGTAGTGGCTCCAGCATCAGTGTAGTAGCTCCAGCATCAGTGTAGTGGCTCCAGCATCAGTGTAGTGGCTCCAGCATCAGTGTAGTGGTTCCAGCATCAGTGTAGTGGCTCCAGCATCAGTGTAGTGGCTCCAGCATCAGTGTAGTGGCTCCAGCATCAGTGTAGTGGCTCCAGCATCAGTGTAGTTGCTCCAGCATCAGTGGAGTGGCTCCAGCATCAGTGTAGTGGCTCCAGCATCAGTGTAGTGGCTCCAGCATCAGTGTAGTGGCTCCAGCATCAGTGTAGTGGCTCCAGCATCAGTGTAGTGGCTCCAGCATCAGTGTAGTGGCTCCAGCATCAGTGTAGTTGCTCCAGCATCAGTGTAGTGGCTCCAGCATCAGTGTAGTGGCTCCAGCATCAGTGTAGTTGCTCCAGCATCAGTGTAGTGGCTCCAGCATCAGTGTAGTGGCTCCAGCATCAGTGTAGTGGCTCCAGCATCAGTGTAGTGGCTCCAGCATCAGTGTAGTGGCTCCAGCATCAGTGTAGTGGCTCCAGCATCAGTGTAGTGGCTCCAGCATCAGTGTAGTGGCTCCAGCATCAGTGTAGTGGCTCCAGCATCAGTGTAGTGGCTCCAGCATCAGTGTAGTTGCTCCAGCATCAGTGTAGTGGCTCCAGCATCAGTGTAGTGGCTCCAGCATCAGTGTAGTGGCTCCAGCATCAGTGTAGTGGCTCCAGCATCAGTGTAGTGGCTCCAGCATCAGTGTAGTGGCTCCAGCATCAGTTTAGTGACTCCAGCAACAGTGTAGTGGCTCCAGCATCAGTTTAGTGGCTCCAGCATCAGTGGAGTGGCCCCAGCATCAGTGTAGTGGCTCCAGCATCAGTGGAGTGGCTCCAGCATCAGTTTAGTGGCTCCAGCATCGGTTTAGTGGCTCCAGCATCAGTTTAGTGGCTCCAGCATCAGTGTAGTGGCTCCAGCATCAGTGGAGTGGCTCCAGCATCAGTTTAGTGGCTCCAGCATCAGTGTAGTGGCTCCAGCATCAGTGTAGTGGCTCCAGCATCAGTTTAGTGGCTCCAGCATCAGTGTAGTGGCTCCAGCATCAGTGGAGTGGCTCCAGCATCAGTGTAGTGGCTCCAGCATCATTGGAGTGACTCCAGCATCATTGTAGTGGCTCCAGCATCAGTGGAGTGGCTCCAGCATCAGTGGAGTGGCTCCAGCATCAGTGGAGTGGCTCCAGCATCAGTGGAGTGGCTCCAGCATCAGTACTTTCCCAGTAATGTTTTCAATTTATACGAATAATTTCTCAGAAGGCTGTATTACCTATATGGATTTTTTTTTAGATAACACAAAAGCTCTGAAATAAATTAAAAAAGACGAAGACAAATTGAAAAATGGTGAGTCAAGTTGACGATTGAATTTGCCATCATAGAAAAATGCCACGTTGTGGAAATGTTTAAAATACACAGAGAGGCAACATGAGGCATATGTATAACTTTCGGAAAATACCCATATTTTCCATACTGCGGCCGGGCAGAGTTCGTTGTTAGACTATTCAAATTGCATCTTCCTTCAGGAGGAGCTTCCATCCTGCTCTGGGCTGAACGGCGGTTCTCCTGGTAGGCCTAATCACACTTTCTTCATGTGATAAAATATTAAAATTATGAGGCACATAATGGGATCTGGCCATATTTAAAGAAGTAATTATCTCTGAAAGATCACATAAAAGCACTAGTGAGAATTTCGTCATGTACTGACAAGCTTCCAAAAAGCCTTATGAAGATTGTGAAATGCTTAAAAAAGAGTGGCATTCATTGCGCACAATTGACAAAACAGAATCTATGAAGCAAAACTCAAACACGAATGTGATGACCAATGGGTTATTTAATTTACGAACTCCATGTCTTCTATACATCACATGTGAAAAAGTCTCTAATTCCCAAAATAAGAATTAAAGTAAACTCTCAGCTTATATACACAGAGAAAAATGTACCTCTCGGTATATATACTCTCACAAGGACAAAGACAAACACAAATATGTAGACAAAATCACGGAGCAGAATTGATGGCACTAAATTAAATGAATTGTTTGCTAACACAGCTCTCGCGATTAATAAACAACACAACATGTGCAAATGCTATGCCAGTGTTGTCTGCAGATACAGACAACGCTCATTTATGATCACCCAGAGAAATGCCACCAAGTCCTCACTGAGACAGATGTCGTTCCACAAGCTATAAACCTCACCACCCAGATATGTGCTATGAATTGCTAAATAAGTAATGCTTCTACGCCGCAGATTACCATGTTTGGAAGGCGACGAGAAGCAGGAGAGTCAAGCCACGAAAGTGTACAAATAACATTGGAAATGGGTTTAGAGACAATGAGAAAAACTTGGTTTTATTAGGACTACGTTTCAATCACTGTTGTAATAATCGAATATCAGGTTTGAGGGTCCAAGTCGGACCGAAACGTCGTCATAAGCTCCTCTCTCTCCTCTATGGTGCTGTTGGTGGAGCACTACGCACAGTCCACTCGTTCATTATTTAGGATGAAACTCGTTGATTACAGGTCAAGTGTTACCCTTGTGAGATATTGTGTGCCGAGGGTTTTTCTAGGCTGGTCCTCTTCAGTGGAGTCTGTTGTGCTGGTGATCGCTGGTTCTCTTCAGTGGAGTCTGTTGTGCTGATGATCGCTGGTTCTCTTCAGTGGAGTCTGTTGTGCTGATGATCGCTGGTTCTCTTCAGTGGAGTCTGTTGTGCTGATGATCGCTGGTTCTCTTCAGTGGAGTCTGTTGTGCAGATGATCGCTGGTTCTCTTCAGTGGAGTCTGTTGTGCTGGTGATCGCTGCTTCTCTTCAGTGGAGTCTGTTGTGCTGATGATCGCTGGTTCTCTTCAGTGGAGTCTGATGTGCTGGTGATCGCTGGTTCTCTTCAGTGGAGTCTGTTGTGCTGATGATCGCTGGTTCTCTTCAGTGGAGTCTGTTGTGCTGATGATCGCTGGTTCTCTTCAGTGGAGTCTGTTGTGCTGGTGATCGCTGGTTCTCTTCAGTGGAGTCTGTTGTGCTGATGATCGCTGGTTCTCTTCAGTGGAGTCTGTTGTGCTGATGATCGCTGGTTCTCTTCAGTGGAGTCTGTTGTGCAGATGATCGCTGGTTCTCTTCAGTGGAGTCTGTTGTGCAGATGATCGCTGGTTCTCTTCAGTGGAGTCTGTTGTGCTGGTGATCGCTGGTTCTCTTCAGTGGAGTCTGTTGTGCTGATGATCGCTGGTTCTCTTCAATGGAGTCTGTTGTGCTGGTGATCGCTGGTTCTCTTCAGTGGAGTCTGTTGTGCAGATGATCGCTGGTTCTCTTCAGTGGAGTCTGATGTGCTGGTGATCGCTGGTTCTCTTCAGTGGAGTCTGATGTGCTGGTGATCGCTGGTTCTCTTCAGTGGAGTCTGTTGTGCTGATGATCGCTGGTTCTCTTCAGTGGAGTCTGTTGTGCAGATGATCGCTGGTTCTCTTCAGTAGAGTCTGTTGTGCTGGTGATCGCTGGTTCTCTTCAGTGGAGTCTGTTGTGCTGATGATCGCTGGTTCTCTTCAGTGGAGTCTGTTGTGCAGATGATCGCTGGTTCTCTTCAGTGGAGTCTGTTGTGCAGATGATCGCTGGTTCTCTTCAGTGGAGTCTGTTGTGCTGATGATCGCTGGTTCTCTTCAGTGGAGTCTGTTGTGCAGATGATCGCTGGTTCTCTTCAGTGGAGTCTGTTGTGCAGATGATCGCTGGTTCTCTTCAGTGGAGTCTGTTGTGCTGATGATCGCTGGTTCTCTTCAGTGGAGTCTGTTGTGCAGATGATCGCTGGTTCTCTTCAGTGGAGTCTGTTGTGCTGGTGATCGCTGCTTCTCTTCAGTGGAGTCTGTTGTGCTGGTGATCGCTGGTTCTCTTCAGTGGAGTCTGTTGTGCTGATGATCGCTGGTTCTCTTCAGTGGAGTCTGTTGTGCTGATGATCGCTGGTTCTCTTCAGTGTAGTCTGTTGTGCTGATGATCGCTGGTTCTCTTCAGTGGAGTCTGATGTTCTGGTGATCGCTGGTTCTCTTCAGTGGAGTCTGTTGTGCTGATGATCGCTGGTTCTCTTCAGTGGAGTCTGTTGTGCTGATGATCGCTGGTTCTCTTCAGTGGAGTCTGTTGTGCAGAGTATCTCTGGTTCTCTTCAGTGGAGTCTGTTGTGCAGAGGATCGCTGCTTCTGGATCTATCCCTTTCTTTAATAACAAGTATGACGTCATGTTACGCAGTGTGCTGCAGTAAAATTTAAAAAAAAAAATAATACTTTATAGCTCCGGTATTATTCTGAATCCGGACGCGTTATATTCGTGTCAATCAGAGTGGCCAGAAGAGGAGAGTGAGGTGTTTGTGAGAGTTCAGTACGAGACAGGTGGTGACGGGGTGACGTCATCATGTTTGGGCGGTAGTGTGAGTAGGTTAGCACAGCAGAGGAAGCGGTGTTAGTATGTAGTGTTTACCTGGAGAGAATTCCAGGGGTCAACGCCCCCGCGGCCCGGTCTGTGACCAGGCCTCATGTTGGACCAGAGCCTGATCAACCAGGCTGTTACTGCTGGCCGCACGCAGTCCAACGTACGAACCACAGCCTGGCTGGTCAGGAACCGACTTTAGGTGCCTGTCCAGTGCCTGCTTGAAGACAGCCAGGGGTTTGTTGGTAATCCCCCTTATGTATGCTGGGGGGCAGTTGAACAATCTTGGGCCCCTGACACTTATTGTGTTGTCTCTCAACGTGCTAGTGGCACCCCTGCTTTTCATTGGGGGGATGTTACATCGCCTGCCGAGTCTTTTGCTTTCGTAGGGAGTGATTTTTGTGTGCAAGTTTGGTACTAATCCCTCGAGAATTTTCCACGTGTATATAACAATGTATCTCTCCCGCCTGCGTTCTAGGGAGTACAGGTTTAGAAATTTCAAGCATTCCCAGTAATTGAGGTGGTTTATCGCAGTTATGTGTGCCGTGCAGGTTCTCTGCACATTTTCAAGGTCAGCAATTTCACCTGCCTTGAAAGGTGCAGTTAGTGTGCAGCAATATTCCAGCCTAGATAAAACAAGCGTTTTGTAAAGTGTCAACATGGGCTTTGCATCCCTGGTTTTGAAGGTTCTCATTATCCATCCTGTCATTTTTCTAGCAGATGCAATTGCTACGGTGTTATGGTCCTTGAAGGTGAGATCCTCTGACATGATCACTCCCAGGTCTTTGACATTAGTTTTTCGCTCTATTGTGTGGTTGGAATTAGTTTTGTACCGATTGGGTAAAGTATTTTTTTAGTGTATACTTTAATTATGTTAGTGTTTAAGTGCTCTCATTTATCTGTAAGGCCCTAGTATGCAGAGGCCTGTTTATGCGAGAGTACTGTATGGTGTTTTGCCTGCTGGTAACTAGTGTACCAGGCAGAAGTGAAGGAAGAAGGAGGGGGAGTGTCATGGAGCCTCCCTGTTCATAAATGTTCAGTTATTTTATTCATTAGTAGCAGTGTGCTAGTGAACTAATGTGAACTGGAGTTAAGGTGATGTTGTAGCTGAGTAGATTTTAAGTTGTATATAAGTTACTTTAATATAATATATATATTTTTGTATAGATGAGTTTTCGTGTCCTTCCTTTACTATAATAATTATTTGCACTCATGCTTCATAATTTGTATGAAGGTTCATACTGACTCAAGAGTTGCTGTTTTTTCAGCGTAATTTAAATGGCCTTCGACAGCAGATTGATCAGCCATTTAGGATCCAGGACCTTTTATTTAAGTTACGATGTCGAAGTCGCAATACGTCATTGCTCGTCATAAGAAGTTCATGTAAATAAGAAATACAATGAGGGTTATGGTATTTCATTGTGAAGACGTTTCGTCATCAGGGACTTTACCAGTTCACAGTGATGAAGTCGCTATTGGTCGATACGTCTTCACAATAAAATGCCATAAACATCATTATGTGTCATATTTACATACTGTCAATGTATTCTACCATTGTGTAACCATATTTGTGTGTGATAAATGGTTTAAAAACCGACAAGTTGAAGATTGAGACACTTATGCAACATATGGGAATCTTTATTAAAGAAACGTTTCGCCACACAATGGCTTCATCAGTCCAATACAAAGTAGAAAGGGATAAGGCGAGGAGGAGTTTGAGGTAATCAGTCCCTTAGCCTGGAATCGATGTGTTCAGTCCATCACTATTGTAGAAAGTTCCTACAAGATTGATGGACTGAACACATATATCAAGGCTAAGTGACTGGCCACCCTCTATCAAGGCTGAGGAAGTGACACTCTTCTGTCAAAGTCTGAGGAACTGACTACCTTCTGTCAAGGCTGAGGGACTGACTACCTTCTGTCAAGGCTGAGGGACTGACTACCTTCTGTCAAGGCTGAGGGACTGATCACCTGAAAATACGTCTTCTACTGACTCCAATGTTGTATTCTCCAGTATTCAACAAAAAGTAGCTGCTGCGTCAGCAGAAAAGATACCGAAGTGTTGCACTTGTGACTCATCCAGCCACCTTCTACAACGGTAACTTATAGACCAGACACCACGAACATAACTCTGCCATTGTAACTACAGACACTGAAGACGAGACACCACGAACATAACTCTGCCATTGTAACTACAGACACTGAAGACGAGACACCACTAACATAACTCTGCCCTTGTAACTACAGACACTGAAGACAAGACACCACGAACATAACTCTGCCCTTGTAACTACAGACACTGAAGACGAGACACCACGAACATAACTCTGCCCTTGTAACTACAGACACTGAAGACGAGACACCACGAACATAACTCTGCCCTTGTAACTACAGACACTGAAGACGAGACACCACGAACATAACTCTGCCCTTGTAACTACAGACACTGAAGACGAGACACCACCAACATAACTCTGCCCTTGTAACTACAGACACTGAAGACGAGACACCACGAACATAACTCTGCCCTTGTAACTACAGACACTGAAGACGGGACACCACGAACATAACTCTGCCCTTGTAACTACAGACACTGAAGACGGGACACCACGAACATAACTCTGCCCTTGTAACTACAGACACTGAAGACGGGACACCACGAACATAACTCTGCCCTTGTAACTACAGACACTGAAGACGAGACACCACGAACATAACTGCTCCTGTAACTACAGACACTGAAGACGAGACACCACGAACATAACTCTGCCCTTGTAACTACAGACACTGAAGACGAGACACCACGAACATAACTCTGCCCTTGTAACTACAGACACTGAAGACGTGACACCACGAACATAACTCTGCCCTTGTAACTACAGACACTGAAGACGGGACACCACGAACATAACTCTGCCCTTGTAACTACAGACACTGAAGACGGGACACCACGAACATAACTCTGCCCTTGTAACTACAGACACTGAAGACGGGACACCACGAACATAACTCTGCCCTTGTAACTACAAACACCACAGACATACCTTTGCTGCAGTAATTACAAACGTTGACAATGGGGAGTTACAAGCGAAACTCTGATTCGGTAACTACAAACACTGATGAATTTTCCCAAGTATTTTCATTTAATATCACATACCTTCAAGCTCCTCCCAAGAATCACATACCTTCAAGCTCCTCCCAAGAATCACATACCTTCAAGCTCCTCCCAAGAATCACATACCTTCAAGCTCCTCCCAAGAATCACATACCTTCAAGCTCCTCCCAAGAATCACATACCTTCAAGCTCCTCCCAAGAATCACATACCTTCAAGCTCCTCCCAAGAATCACATACCTTCAAGCTCCTCCCAAGAATCACATACCTTCAAGCTCCTCCCAAGAATCACATACCTTCAAGCTCCTCCCAAGAATCACATACCTTCAAGCTCCTCCCAAGAATCACATACCTTCAAGCTCCTCCCAAGAATCACATACCTTCAAGCTCCTCCCAAGAATCACATACCTTCAAGCTCCTCCCAAGAATCATATACCTTCAAGCTCCTCCCAAGAATCACATACCTTCAAGCTCCTCCCAAGAATCACATACCTTCAAGCTCCTCCCAAGAATCACATACCTTCAAGCTCCTCCCAAGAATCACATACCTTCAAGCTCCTCCCAAGAATCACATACCTTCAAGCTCCTCCCAAGAATCACATACCTTCAAGCTCCTCCCAAGAATCACATACTTCAAGCTCCTCCCAAGAATCACATACCTTCAAGCTCCTCCCAAGAATCACATACCTTCAAGCTCCTCCCAAGAATCATACTTCAAGCTCCTCCCAAGAATCACTACCTTCAAGCTCCTCCCAAGAATCACATACCTTCAAGCTCCTCCCAAGAATCACATACCTTCAAGCTCCTCCCAAGAATCACATACCTCAAGCTCCTCCCAAGAATCACATACCTTCAAGCTCCTCCCAAGAATCACATACCTTCAAGCTCTCCAAGAATCACATACATCAAGCTCCTCCCAAGAATCACATACCTCAAGCTCCTCCCAAGAATCACATACCATCAAGCTCCTCCCAAGAATCACATACCTTCAAGCTCCTCCCAAGAATCACATACCATCAAGCTCCTCCCAAGAATCACATACCTTCAAGCTCCTCCCAAGAATCACATACCATCAAGCTCCTCCCAAGAATCACATACCTTCAAGCTCCTCCCAAGAATCACATACCATCAAGCTCCTCCCAAGAATCACATACCATCAAGCTCCTCCCAAGAATCACATACCTTCAAGCTCCTCCCAAGAATCACATACCATCAAGCTCCTCCCAAGAATCACATACCATCAAGCTCCTCCCAAGAATCACATACCTTCAAGCTCCTCCCAAGAATCACATACCATCAAGCTCCTCCCAAGAATCACATACCTTCAAGCTCCTCCCAAGAATCACATACCATCAAGCTCCTCCCAAGAATCACATACCATCAAGCTCCTCCCAAGAATCACATACCTTCAAGCTCCTCCCAAGAATCACATACCTTCAAGCTCCTCCCAAGAATCACATACCATCAAGCTCCTCCCAAGAATCACCTACCATCAAGCTCCTCCCAAGAATCACATACCATCAAGCTCCTCCCAAGAATCACATACCATCAAGCTCCTCCCAAGAATCACATACCTTCAATCTCCTCCCAAGAATCACATACCATCAATCTCCTCCCAAGAATCACATACCATCAAGCTCCTCCCAAGAATCACATACCTTCAAGCTCCTCCCAAGAATCACATACCATCAAGCTCCTCCCAAGAATCACATACCATCAAGCTCCTCCCAAGAATCACATACCTTCAAGCTCCTCCCAAGAATCACATATAATCAAGCTCCTCCCAAGAATCACATACCTTCAAGCTCCTCCCAAGAATCACATACCATCAAGCTCCTCCCAAGAATCACATACCTTCAAGCTCCTCCCAAGAATCACATACCATCAAGCTCCTCCCAAGAATCACATACCTTCAAGCTCCTCCCAAGAATCACATACCATCAAGCTCCTCCCAAGAATCACCTACCATCAAGCTCCTCCCAAGAATCACCTACCTTCAAGCTCCTCCCAAGAATCACATACCTTCAAGCTCCTCCCAAGAAGCTCATCACTTGCACAGAAATTTCTCGCTTAACTGTTAGTAATAATATATCACAATTTTAATACAGTGATGGATCTAAGCTGGAGGCTACTGGCAGGGCTGCATCTGCTCTTGTTGCCACCTCCCTAGTTAAGAACGATAGCAACTCTGTTGAGTTAGACATAAAATTAACAACTGGGCGTCTACACTGCAAACTGAATTGTTTGCCATCCCAATGGCACAAAGATTAACTTATGACACTGAGTTTGACTCTTTGATATATATTAATTATATGTCATCATTAGAGAAGCCAGATATAGATAATACAAAAAATCAGAGAAAAAGGAATTGATTTACAACTGCTATGGATTCCCTCACATATTGACTTACTTCATGATAAAGTTTATAAGTTATCCATAGAAAGTACTCTCGAGATAAATGTGGAATATAATTTTGGTTATGTCTGTGTCAGCATTACGAAACATTGAGAAGTAAATAATGAAAGTAAATATCATAGAAATGCAATTAGAAGCCTGATTAGATCTGTCACGATTATAACATGAACGTAGATAAGAATATCTACGGAGCAACTTGCAATATGCTCAGACTGACTGATGTTTTAGTAGCCAGGTTTAGCTTGGTTACAAGTACTTTTGGCAATTTGGCAGACATACAGAAGTTGTTCAAACTAAATGCAAAGTATGTGGTCACCCCTTTTGGTTACTCTCTTGAGCACATCTCCACATCTCCAGGATGAGGGACTGATTACCTCAAACTTCTTCTCATCTTCCACCGTTCTTTTCTGTACTGGACTGATGAAGCCACTGGCTGGCGAAACGTTTCCATACTAAAGCTGTACATGAATGTTATACAATACCGACAAGATGAAGAATGTCACATGTGCAACATCTGGGAATCTTTATTAGTAGACGTTTCGCCCTCCATTACCTTTATCAATACAATAAAATGACATAATGTGAAGAATGTAAAACTATGTACAAAAAGATGTATATACTAGTTTTACATTCTTCATATTATATCCATGTATTGTACTGATAAAGCCACTGGATGGCGAAACATCTACAAATAAAGGTACCCAGATGTTGCACATGTGACAAATTCAACACTAAAGTTACACAAATGTTGCAAGAGTGTCTCACATCATGAATTTACTGGTTTTCTACAACATTTAGTTAATATTTCTGTTAACCCTTATGGTGCCTAGTTGCTAGACCTTCCTATATATCCACATGCTCTTGCACTACCATCCACAGGATGGATATGGGATGCACAAAAAACTATCCACTTGGTCAGCAAATCTTAATCTTAGAAAACAGTAAAGACGGGCTGCCACAGGCACAGCTCAGCTCTTGTAACTAACTATAAGCAGGGAAAAGGACGTAATGGAAAGTATAGAACCCAATATATCAGCGGAGGGGAACATCAACGTGACTACTGAACCTAAGAACTGCAATCGGGAACCTCCATTATCGCCAGCTACTGCTTCAGTAACGCCTCAGAGCTCTTCATTGAATTGGATCCCACCGGCGCTATTACTGCTTTCCAGTCAACCGGCCTTGATGTGCACTTGTTTTGTGTTTACGTTGCATAGCTTCTCTCTCTCTCTCTCTCTCTCTCTCTCTCGCCAGGGTCGGTCAATGCCACTCGAATATCGCTAGTTCTGCCCAGTTGATCGGCTCCTCCCTTGCACTCAACGTTACCCATCGTATTACCTTATTTGTGTCTTTCTGTGTGGCACCCTTTTTCCCATTCTCTGTCTCTCTAATAGGAGTACATGGGAGTCAACGAGAAAGACGGATAGCATAGGATTTGGAAGTCCACATCGAGGCTATTTGCTTTGCTGAGAGCGATGTACCTCCATCTAGATAAAAGACTCGTGTATTATCTGGGTCTCTGAGGCGAGGATAATAAAGCAGAAAGCTCTCTTCCCAACCTCCACTCTCTCCGACCACTGCCGGCATGAAAACAGGGAAGGTGGGGGCAGATATACCATACCCTATTCGAAAAATGGCATGGGATTTACAGGAAGTGGATGGAAGTCTGATACTCACAGAGGTGTGTGTATCAAGTCTTCTACTTGGGGTTACCATCAGTTCTGCTATGACTAACACAGCCCTATGCTTCTACCTCTACCATTGTTATTAACTAGGTTGGTCCTGATCGTCCTGTTGTACAGTAGATGCTGAACCGATCGTCAGGTCAGTTAATATAGGTTCCCTCCGGCGAACTGACTCCTACAATTGTAAAGTTCCTGAACGGTAACTACAAGGAGGGTGAGTGCGTAGTGAGTATCGAGCGAGTGTTTCCACCGTCAACTTGAGACTGTTAAGCCCCTGAGCACTATCTCAACCGTCACTTGGAAGTTTTAAGCCCTGAGCACCATCAAGGTGAGAGCCTGGTCGCTGGCTCCATCAGTGCCACAATGATGGTAATTATTCTCGGTAACAAACACTCACTTAGCCACCTAAGCTGAGACCCTCGCTGAGACCCCCGTCGCCGCCTGAGTGCAGCTCACACGCAACCAACCTCTCAGCGCATACACGGCCGAAAATCTAACCTTCGTGCAGGTTACTATGACCCATAAACCCTCTGTCTGTTATACTTTTCTTAGAGGGAAAAATTTCGCTAGATATACAAATCTGCTGATTATGGACATAAGTTGTACGTACATAGTGTTTGAAATCTTATCGTTTTGCTTTGATAAATCGCCTTTATGCCTTTTTCTTAAGTGTTCATTTAGCTAAATGAACAAAATTTACATAGAATGATTGAAGACAGGTGACGTTAGCGTAAGAGCGAGATTCAGAGGGTCGCTACTAGGATTGTCGCCTTTAAATATATTAGTTCTGCAGTTCCATTTTGTGTAGTGGACTGGTGGGTACGCCGGGGGGGGGGGGGGAATGATGGTACCTGGGTGGTACCTGGGTGGTTCCAGGGTGGTACCAGGGTGGTACCAGGGTGGTACCTGGGTGGTTCCATGGTGGTACCAGGGTGGTACCTGGGTGGTACTAGGGTGGTACCAGGGTGGTACCTGGGTGGTACTAGGGTGGTTCCAGGGTGGTACAAGGGTGGTACCTGGGTGGTACCTGGGTGGTTCCAGGGTGGTACCTGGGTGGTACCAGGGTGTTACCTGGGTGGTACTAGGGTGGTACCAGGGTGGTACCTGTGTGGTACTAGGGTGGTACCAGGGTGGTACCTGGGTGGTACTAGGGTGGTTCCAGGGTGGTACCAGGGTGGTACCTGGGTGGTACCTGGGTGGTTCCAGGGTTGTACCTGGGTGGTACCAGGGTGGTACCTGGGTGGTTATAGGGTGGTACTGGTAACGCTGCTACCAGCATCTTCTCAGTGCATTTGATGTAAATTTTTCCCGACTAATGGACTGAAGACAACTCCAGGCTGAGGGACTGATTAGTTCAAACTCCTTCTGATCTTCCACCATTCTTCTCTGTATTGGACTGAGGAAGCCACCGCATTCATTCAAGACAATATCATGACCGGAGCAACGCACTAATAACCCACACATAGGAGAAACTTATGGCGACGTTTCGAACAAGTTAATGGTCCAAGTCTGACCGAAACGTTGTCATAAGTTTCATCGTCCTGTGTCCGGGTTATTTGTGTATTGTTCCAGTCATCAACGTGTCTGTTTTGTGAACCATTTACCTGCACTTCCTGTCAGACACTGCAACATCTTGGGATCTTGATGCTAGGAATCCCCTCAAGGGAGGTTCCTTGAGGCTGGTGAGGGGCTCTTGATCTTGGGAATTGGATCTGTGTGACAAATAGTTTAAAAACCGACAAGTTGAAGATTGAGACAGTTATGCAACATATGGGATTCCCATATGTTGCATAAGTGTCTCAATCTTCAATTGGATCAGTGCTCCGGTTCCTTGAATTGAGCCTGAATACCTTCCATCCCCCCCTCCCCACATGCGCTGTATAATCCTACTGGTTTAGCGCTCCCCCATAATAATAATGATGCTAGGAATTGTACGTTGGCCTAACCTATGGGCATGACCTACTTCGACTAGTGGATGTTTCCATGGTAACACCACCTTGGACTGCTTCGCCTCATCTGTCTGCAGTATGTAAGTCACTTCTCCGCGCATATGTTGTACAAATAAAATGGTTATAATAACCATTATTTTTAAAGATGTGGACTGGTAAGCCAGTGGAAGGCCTCGGTTATATGACTAGAAGCTACAGCTGTAGGTCATCGTATGTCTAAGAACCGCGTCAGGAAACACTTGGCTTGTTTCCTGACAAACCTTATACCTACCATATGCTGTACTTTGGTCAAGACTGATTGAGTGATCACATCGACTCCAAGCTGAACAACTGATTACCTGTTGAAGATTAAGACACATGTGCAACACTTGGATATCTTTATTGATGAAACGATTCGCCTACACAGTGGGCTTCTTCAGTCCAATACAAAGGGATCAGTAGAAATGAAATAAAGATGATGTAATCAATCAGTCCATCAACCTTGGAGAAAACGTATTTGAGGTGGTCAGTCCTCAACCTGGAGAAGAGTTCAGCTCCATGGTCTGGAATGATATCGTTCATATGTCTTAAACTTCAGCTAATTACCTCAAACTCATTCTGATCTTCCATCATTCTTCTCTGTATTGGACTGAGGAAGCCATTGGCTGGCGAAACGTTCCCACAATAAAGATACCCAAGTGTCTGGTTCATCAGCATCAAACTTGCACAGATGAACATCTGAGGACACATCTATCTTACTAAGCAGAAAGACACATTCTGTGTTGTTTACATTCTAATTTGACAAGTCTGTTAAACAAATTTAGATATCGGTTTATGTGCGATTACTTAAGAATTCTTTATTTCGGCTTCAAACATTCCAACTTTTTCAATGTTCTTCCTTCATATAGATAGGCTCCCATTTTTTTTATTGGGCTTTCTAGGTGACTGGAAATTGTATTAAAATATTGGGAAGAATTATATTGTGGCAGACTGCTGGAGGAAGATTTCCCAAATTTAAAAAAATCGAAAACTATTCTTTTTCCTTACACGATTGTGAAGCATCGAAAAATACGAAGCGAAAATTTGAAGTTTGATAAATTGATTATACTGTGTCCCTGTGTGTGTGTGTGTGTGTGTGTGTGTGTGTGTGTGTGTGTGTGTGTGTGTGTGTGTACTCACCTAGTTGAAGTTGCAGGTGTGTGTGTGTGTACTCACCTAGTTGAAGTTGCAGGTGTGTGTGTGTGTACTCACCTAGTTGAGGTTGCAGGTGTGTGTGTGTGTGTGTGTACTCACCTAGTTGAGGTTGCAGGTGTGTGTGTGTACTCACCTAGTTGAGGTTGCAGGTGTGTGTGTGGGTGTACTCACCTAGTTGAAGTTGCAGGTGTGTGTGTGTGTGTGTACTCACCTAGTTGAGGTTGCAGGTGTGTGTGTGGGTGTACTCACCTAGTTGAGGTTGCAGGTGTGAGTGTGTGTGTGTACTCACCTAGTTGAGGTTGCTGGTGTGTGTGTGTGTGTACTCACCTAGTTGAGGTTGCAGGTGTGTGTGTGTGTGTACTCACCTGGTTGAGGTTGCAGGTGTGTGTGTGTGTGTGTGTGTACTCACCTAGTTGAGGTTGCAGGTGTGAGTGTGTGTGTGTACTCACCTAGTTGAGGTTGCAGGGGTGAGTGTGTGTGTGTACTCACCTAGTTGAGGTTGCAGGGGTGAGTGTGTGTGTGTACTCACCTAGTTGAGGTTGCAGGTGTGAGTGTGTGTGTGTACTCACCTAGTTGAGGTTGCAGGGGTGAGTGTGTGTGTGTGTGTGTTACTAGGCTGAGCTCCAGCTACAGGGACTTCTGAGTAAGAGGATCTACAACTCTTGTGGCATAAATATAATTATAACTATAACTAGAATAATAAATATAATTCCCAGGTCTTGTTAAGGAAGTTTAGATGTTGTGCATCTGGAGGGTGTTGAGGTGTAGTTACTGGGACTCTTGCATGACATGAGGTACAGGAGAGTGTAGTTACTGGGACTCTTGCATGACATGAGGTACAGGAGAGTGTAGTTACTGGGACTCTTGCATGACATGAGGTACAGGAGAGTGTAGTTACTGGGACTTTTGCATGACATGATGTACAGGAGAGTGTAGTTACTGGGACTCTTGCATGACATGATGTACAGGAGAGTGTAGTTACTGGGACTCTTGCATGACATGAGGTACAGGAGAGTGTAGTCAAGTTACACCAGGGATACCTTGTTGTCACTCTTATTATGTTGTTTGTGATGATTGTTGTCACTCTTATTGTGTTGTTTGTGATGATTTTTGTCACTCTTATTTTGTTTGTTTGTGATGATTGTTGTCACTCTTATTGTGTTGTTTGTGATGATTGTTGTCACTCTTATTGTGTTGTTTGTGATGATTGTTGTCACTCTTATTGTGTTATTTGTGATGATTGTTGTCACTCTTATTGTGTTGTTTGTGATGATTGTTGTCACTCTTATTGTGTTGTTTGTGATGATTGTTGTCACTCTTATTGTGTTGTTTTTGATTATTGTTGTCACTCTTATTGTGTTGTTTGTGATGTTTGTTGTCACTCTTATTGTGTTGTTTGTGATGATTGTTGTCACTCTTATTGTGTTGTTTTTGATGATTGTTGTCACTCTTATTGTGTTGTTTTTTATGATTGTTGTCACTCTTATTGTGTTTTTTGTGATGATTGTTGTCACTCTTATTGTGTTGTTTTTGATGATTGTTGTCACTCTTATTGTGTTGTTTGTGATGATTGTTGTCACTCTTATTGTGTTGTTTGTGATGATTATTGTCACTCTTATTGTGTTGTTTGTGATGATTGTTGTCACTCTTATTGTGTTGTTTGTGATGATTGTTGTCACTCTTATTGTGTTGTTTGTGATGATTGTTGTCACTCTTATTGTGTTGTTTGTGATGATTGTTGTCACTCTTATTGTGTTGTTTGTGATGATTGTTGTCACTCTTATTGTGTTGTTTGTGATGATTGTTGTCACTCTTATTGTGTTGTTTGTGATGATTGTTGTCACTCTTAATGTATCGTGTCCAAATAATTTTCTTTCCTGTTATCAGTCTCATTCATCTCTTGATACGTGTTACTTAACGTCTTGATGAGTATTAATTAACGTCTTGATGCGTTTTAACGTCTTTATGAGTATTAATTAACGTCTTGATGCGTCTTAATTAACGTCTTGATACCTGTTAATTACGTACATCTTAAAGCATAATTACAGCTCTATGGAAGATGATAAACACGGCCCACGTCTCTCATCAGTGGTCACATTATGATGCAAGTCATCACAGCCTAATGACACACGCGGTAATTAACATATGCCGTACTTATCATACGCCATAATTATCTTACCCCGTGCTTATTCGCCGTACTTATCATACGCCGTACTTATCTTATGCCGTACTTATCATACGTCGTACTTATCATACGCCGTACTTATCTTCCGCCTTACTTATCATACGCCGTACTTATCATACGCCGTTCTTATCATACGTCGTACTTATGATATGCCGTTCTTATCATACGCCGTACTTATCATACGCCGTACTTGTCACACGCCGTACTTAACTTACACGTACTTATCATACTCCCTGGATGTGATAACGTGAAAGTGTCTTTGTAGGCATATTTGATCCGGATATAAAATATGGCCACAGGACCATCCAAGGACCATCCAAGGACACGCCCTTGATGCTAGTCAAGGTTCTTGATCTAAATAATAAAGCGATGGTCTCCAGCATCCTGTACCTCGACGACAGACGCTTTGTAAGCTACGTATTGAGTGCCTAGTGGTAGTAGTAGTAGTAGTAGTAGTAGTAGTAGTAGTAGTAGTAGTAGTAGTAGTAGTAGTAATACTTGAACTTTAGTGAAAGACTTGACCTTTAATGGAACACTTGACCTTTAATGGTACACTTGACGGTATCAAGGGTCAGGAATAACGGTTCTTCATCTTACCAGGAGAAAGATGTGAAGACAGCCATCTTACCAGGAGAAAGATGGTGCAGACAGTCATCTTACCAGAGAAAGATGGTGCAGACAGCATCTTACCAGGAGAAAGATGGTGCAGACAGCCATCTTACCAGGAGAAAGATGGTAGACAGCCATCTTCCAGGAGAAAGATGTGCGAAAAGTCATCTTACCAGGAAAAGATGTGCAACACATCTTACCAGGAGAAAGATGAAACAGCCATCTTACCAGGAGAAAGATGGTGCAGACAGCCATCTTACCAGGAGAAAGATGGTGCAGACAGCCATCTTACCAGGAGAAAGATGGTGCAGAAGCTATCTTACCAGGAGAAAGATGGTGCAGACAGCCATCTTACCAGGAGAAAGATGGTGCAGACAGCCATCTTACCAGGAGAAAGATGGTAAAGACAGTCATCTTACCAGGAGAAAGATGGTGCAGACAGCCATCTTACCAGGAGAAAGATGGTGCAGACAGTCATCTTACCAGGAGAAAGATGGTGCAGACAGCCATCTTACCAGGAGAAAGATGGTGCAGACAGCCATCTTACCAGGAGAAAGATGGTGCAGACAGTCATCTTACCAGGAGAAAGATGGTGCAGACAGCCATCTTACCAGGAGAAAGATGGTGCAGACAGTCATCTTGCCAGGAGAAAGATGGTGCAGACAGCCATCTTACCAAGAGAAAGATGGTACAGACAGTCATCTTACCAGGAGAAAGATGGTGCAGACAGCCATCTTACCAGGAAAAGATGTGCAGACAGCCATCTTACCAGGAGAAAGATGTGCAGACACATCTTACCAGGAGAAAGATGGTGCAGACAGCCATCTTACCAGGAGAAAGATGGTGCAGACAGCCATCTTACCAAGAGAAAGATGGTACAGACAGTCATCTTACCAGGAGAAAGATGGTGCAGACAGCCATCTTACCAGGAGAAAGATAGTGCAGACAGCTATCTTACCAGGAGAAAGATGGTGCAGACAGCCATCTTACCAGGAGAAAGATGGTGCAGACAGTCATCTTGCCAGGAGAAAGATGGTGCAGACAACCATCTTACCAGGAGAAAGATGGTGTTACGATGGTTCGAGTGCCAGGTGTTACGGTGGTTGCAGTGTCTGGTGTTGCTAGGGTTCTCGTGCCTGGTGTTGCTAATGTTCTAGTCCCTGGTGTTGCTAGGGTTCTAGTGTCTGGTGTTGCTAATGTTCTAGTGCCTGGTGTTGCTAGGGTTCTAGTGTCTGGTGTTGCTAATGTTCTAGTCCCTGGTGTTGCTAGGGTTCTAGTGTCTGGTGTTGCTAATGTTCTAGTGCCTGGTGTTGCTAATGTTCTAGTGCCTGGTGTTGCTAATGTTCTAGTGCCTGGTGTTGCTTATGTTCTAGTGCCTGGTGTTGCTAATGTTCTAGTGCCTGGTGTTGCTAATGTTCTAGTGCCTGGTGTTGCTAATGTTCTAGTGCCTGGTGTTGCTAGGGTTCTAGTGTCTGGTGTTGCTAATGTTCTAGTGCCTGGTGTTGCTAATGTTCTAGTGCCTGGTGTTGCTAATGTTCTAGTGCCTGGTGTTGCTAATGTTCTAGTGCCTGGTGTTGCTAATGTTCTAGTGCCTGGTGTTGCTAGGGTTCTAGTGCCTGGTGTTACGAGGGTTATAGTGCCTGGTGTTACGAGGGTTCTAGTGCCTGGTGTTCTAATGCCTAGTGCTGCTAGGGTTCTAGCGGCTGGTGTTGCTAGGGTTCTAGCGGCTGGTGCTGATAGGGTTCAGGTAGCTGGTGCTGCAAGGGTTCTAGTGCCTGGAGTTGCTAGGGTTTTAGTCGTTGGTGCTGCTAGAGTTCTAGTGGTTGGTAATGCTAAAGTTCTAGTGATTAGTGCTTCTAAGGTTCTAGTGCCTGTTGCTGCTAGGGTTCTAGTGGCTAGTGCTACTAGGGTACTAATGACTGGTGCTGCTAGAGTTCTAGTGGCTGGTGATGCTAGGGTTCTAGTGGCTGATGCTGTTAAGGTTCTAGTGACTGGTGCTACTAGGGTTCTAGTGGCTGGTGCTGCTAGGGTTCTAGTGGCTGGTGAGGCTAGAGTTCTTGTGGTTGGTGATGCTAGGGTTCTACTGCCTGGTGCTGGTAAGTTCTCGTGCTTTGTTGATGGATCTCATGGTCCACTAGTATTATTGTAGTATGAGTGGTCTTCGTGGTCCACTATTACTACTGTAATGTGTGAGTAATGGTCCAGTGGTCCACTACTACTATTGTAGTGTACGAGTGATGGTCCAGTGGTCTACTACTACAATTGTAGTGTATGAGGGATGATCGAGTGGTCCACTACTTCTATTGTAGTGTATGAGTGATGGTCCAGTGGTCCACTACTTCTATTGGAGTGTGAGTGATGCTCCAGTGGTCCACTACTATTGTAGTGTAAGAGTGATGGTCCAGTGGTCCACTAATACTATTGTAGTTTTTGAGTGATGGTCCAGTGGTCCACTACTTCTATTGTAGTGTATGAGTGATGGCCCAGTGGTCCACTACTTCTATTGAAGTGAATGAGTGATGGTCTAGTGGTCCACTACTACTATTGTAGTGAATGAGTGATGGTCTAGTGGTCTACTACTTCTATTGCAGTGTATGAGTGATGGTCAAGTGGTACTATTGTAGTGTATGAGTGATGGTCCAGTGATACTATTGTAGTGTATGAGTAATGGTCCAGTTGTACTATTATAGTGTATGAGTGATGGTCTAGTTGTCCACTACTTCTATTGTAGTGTATGAGTGATGGTCCAGTGGTCCACTACTTCTATTGTAGTGTATGAGTGATGATACAGTGGTCCACTACTACAATTGTAGTGTATGAGTGATGGTCCAGTGGTCCACTACTACTATTGTAGTGTATGAGTGATGGTCCAGTGGTCCACTAATACTATTGTAGTGTTTGAGTGATGGTCCAGTGGTGCACTACTTCTATTGTAATGTATGAATGATGGTCCAGTGGTCCACTACTACTATTGTAGTGTATGAGTGATTGTCCAGTGGTCCACTACTTCTATTGTAGTGTATGAGTGATTGTCCAGTGGTCCACTACTTCTATTGTAGTGTATGAGTGATGGTTCAGTTGTCCACTACTACTATTGCAGTGTATGAGTGATGGTCCAGTAGTCCACTAATACTATTGTAGTGTTTGAGTGATGGTCCAGTGGTGCACTACTTCTATTGTAATGTATGAGTGATTGTCCAGTGGTCCACTACAACTATTTTAGTGTATGAGTGATGATCCCGTGGTCCACTACTACTATTTTAGTGTATGAGTGATGATCCCGTGGTCCACTACTACTATAGTAGTGTATGAGTGATGGTCTAGTGGTCCATTACTTATATTGTAGTGTATGAGTGATGGTCCAGTGGTCCACTACTTCTATTGTAGTGTATGAGTGATGGTCCAGTGGTCCATATCTATTGTAGTGTATGAGTGATGGTCCAGTGGTCCACTACTACTATTGTAGTGTATGAGTGATGGTCAAGTGGTCCACTACTTCTGTTGTAGTGTATGAGTGATGGCCCAGTGGTCCACTACTTCTATTGAAGTGAATGAGTGATGGTCTAGTGGTCCACTACTACTATTGTAGTGTATGAGTGATGGTCCAGTGGTCCACTACTACTATTGTAGTGAATGAGTGATGGTCTAGTGGTCCACTACTTCTATTGTAGTGTATGAGTGATGGTCCAGTGGTCCACTACTATTGTAGTGTATGAGTGATGGTCCAGTGGTCCACTACTACTATTGTAGTGTATGAGTGATGGTCCAGTGGTACTATTGTAGTGTATTAGTGATGGTCTAGTGGTCCACTACTTCTATTGTAGTGTATGAGTGATGGTCTAGTGGTCCACTACTGCTATTGTAGTGTATGAGTGATGGTCCAGTGGTCCACTACTATTGTAGTGTATGAGTGATGGCCCAGTGGTCCACTACTACTATTGTAGTGTATGAGTGATGGTCCAGTGGTCTACTACTTCTATTGCAGTGTATGAGTGATGGTCCAGTGGTACTATTGTAGTGTGTGAGTGATGGTCCAGTGGTCCACTATTTCACTAACATTAACATGTGTTAAGCATCCTTCACTTTAACATTAATTTTGGTCTTGTAAGTCACTTCAGGGTCACTTCTGCAGTAACTTCACTCTTGTAAGTCACTTCAGGGTCACTTCCCAGTAACTTCAGTCTTGTAAGTCGCTTCAGGGTCACTTCTCCAGTAACTTCAGTCTTGTAAGTCGCTTCAGGGTCACTTCTCCAGTAACTTCAGTCTTGTAAGTCACTTCAGAGTCACTTCTTCAGTAACTTCAGTCTTGTAAGTCGCTTCAGGGTCACTTCTCCAGTAACTTCAGTCTTGTAAGTCACTTCAGGGTCACTTCTCCAGTAACTTCAGTCTTGTAAGTCACTTCAGGGTCACTTCTCCAGTAACTTCAGTCTTGTAAGTCACTTCAGGGTCACTTCTCCAGTAACTTCAGTCTTGTAAGTCGCTTCAGGGTCACTTCTCCAGTAACTTCAGTCTTGTAAGTCGCTTCAGGGTCACTTCTCCAGTAACTTCAGTCTTGTAAGTCACTTCAGGATCACTGCTCCAGTTTAATATTTTCTTCAAAAGGAAATGTTGTCTAATTTTCAATTCAACAGTATTTATCTATAATAATTGTATATATCTTACAGTGATTGATTTTGCGGCTCAAGTGACTGTGAGAAACACTTGCGCATGTGCCAAGCTAGATGAGTATTTACACTATACGTACTTTAAGTGGAACTGTAAGCATGTGTGGATCCTTCAACGCAATGAGTGGTGGGTGGAGATGCGGTCGCCAGTACTCCTGTCTTGTTGACCGTGAAGGCTCCTCTTGCCAGTGTAAGATGCTCCTATCCTTCAGCTCTCAAGCCTAGTTATCCTGGTTAAAGGCTATGCAATAACTACATAAAAACTTTGAATTGTATCTTCCTTCACCTGTATACATATTATATATATATATATATATATATATAATATAACTATATATATATATATATATATATATATATAATATATATATATATATATATATATATATATATATATATATATATATATATATATATATATATATATATATACACAGCAGAATAAGTATTAGTGCACACCACGGTAGTCAAGGCAAGAGACAACTGTGCAGCAACCAGCACAGAGTGAAAATGACAATGGTAAACATGTGAGTGGAATCCACGTCACATTTACATTTGCCAGATCCACATTATGTTTGGCTGAACCTAGGTGCTGATCTGATGATGGGGCCCCGATCACCAGATCCTTAGCAACATGGTTCGCTCTGAATAAGGTGACGTACTCTTTGCATGCAACACCTCCACCCCAAGAGGACTCAGGACTAGGCATCCACCTCAAATGGGTAGAGTGCTGCCATGGCACGTTACAATAATGGGACCACCTTTTTCCCTCAACCATCCCACTCATTAGATAAAGCTAAACTTTTCTCGAGACATAAAGTCCGGCTTTAAAAAAAAATTAATAGTAGATTGGCCAATGGATGACTTTGATAAATTAACAGTTAAGTGAAAACCCTGGAAGGTCTCAAAAAGAGCCTTAATCCTAAACAAATGTTGATCCCAAGTGTCCGACACAACAAGTCCTTTAATAGCCTGATGGATCAGTCTCTGGAATGATGCAGGCGAGGTTTTCATTCCGAAGGGGGTAACTGTATATTGATAATGACCTCCTGGAATTACGAAGGCAGAGATTTTCTTTGCCTTATCTGTTAAAGGTACTTGATAGTAACCTTTAAGGAGGTCTAACTTGGACACAAAAGTAGCCTTACCCACAAAGTCGTTTACGTCATCCAGACGTGGCAGAGGATAAGCATCTGCAACTGTGACCTCATTCACCTTACGGTAGTTTGTACACATTCGAAACCCTCCAAAGCTTTGTTAACAAGGATGCACGTTGAAGCCCACGGACTAGATGACTCCTCCACTAACCCATGCTCTAACAGAAATTCTACTTCCAGAAGTAGCCTCTGTTTTTCAGGATTAGCTCTATAGGAGGAGAGTTTAATAGGTTTAGAGTTTCCAATATCTACGTCATGATATCCTAGTGTACATTTTTTCGGCACATCCGAAAAAATATCAGGATAAGACTGTAGGAGCGCAGTTAAACTAGTTACTTGATTCTTACACAGCCCCAACATTAAAGGGCTAGGATTCTTGAGGAGGACCGAATTGGGAAGCTTTACACTGATCTCAGAAACAGAGTGCAAAAAGTCAGGGTCGTCAGAGGCAGAGGACAGAATCATTACTGGGAGTTTATCTGGTGTATTAAAGGCTTTAATTTGATTAATGTGGTAGGTTTTACTTTTTGAGGTCTTGTCAAGGGGAGATACCACATAATTTACATCAGATAATTTACTTACAATTTGCATGGGTCCCGTAAATCTAACTTTCAAGGTGTGGCCAGGTATAGGTTCCTGTACCAACACTTTATCTCCTGGATGGAAGGAGCAAAACTTTGAATTTCTGTCATACCTCTGTTTCATCGTATTTTGAGCTGCCTTTAAGTTAGCCATAGCCAACTGACGAACCACCTACAACCTTGAAGAAGGGTTGAGCAGACATCTCCCATCCATCCTTCCTTGAGCGCCTGTAGAGGACCTCGTACATTGTGCCTATTGATCAACTCAAATGGACTGTAGCCTGTAGATTTTTGCACAGTTTCTCTCATTGCGAACAGCAACAGAGGAAGTGATTCATCCCAGTCTGTAGGAAAATTCATGCAAAAAGTTCTCATTATTGTTTTTAACGTCTGATGGAATATTTCCAAGGCGCCTTGGGACTGAGGATGATAGGCAGTGGATAAGTTATGAACTATTCCCAGCCTAGTTAATGCTTCCCTAAATGCTTTGGCAGTGAAGTTAGTACCTTGATCAATTTGAATAGATTTAGGAATGCCAAAACAAGAGATAAACTTAGTTAAGGCTTTAAGAATTGTTTTGGTGTTTATACTGCACATAGGAACTGCCTCTGGATATATAGTTACTCTATCCATAATAGTAAATAAATATTGATTTCCAGACATAGACTTAGGTAGTGGACCTACACAATCTATGATTAATTCTGAAAAAGGTTCTCCATTAGCAGGAATGGGATGGAGAGGTGCAGGTTTAATGGGGTGTCCAGGTTTCCCTACCTGCTGACATTCTAGACAACAGCGGATATGATTCTTTACATCTTGCCTTAACTTTGGCCAAAAGAATTCTTTTAATATTCTATACATAGTTTTTTTTAATTCCCAAATGGCCTCCTAAGGAAGAATTATGGGCTATATTTAATATTTGGGATCAATTTTTTTGGGAACTACTAATCTATCTGTCTGCTGTCTTCCCTCCACCTCCTTACCAGTTTCAGTGCAGACCAAGAAATCATTTTTAATTTTATATTTGACTGTGTGATCTGAAGGGGATTTACCCATGGCTGTCTTAAAAGCGAAATTCAATGAAGGGTCTTTTCGTTTTTCCTCCCGAAAGGACAGTCCCTCGGGCATGGAAACAGAGACATCTGGCAATCCTGCAACCCTGTAATAGGAAGGCTTGATCTGGGTCTGTTAACTAAATTTACGAGGCTCTGGCCAGTTTTCCTCGTAAAACAAATTGGCTAGTCCGAGATCAGAGTCATCCAAGGACGAGTTAACATTCTCATCAGACATCCCTTGGAATGTTGCCCGAGTTATGGCCAACATCGGGGAAGAATTAGTCATTATTGGTTCAGTACATTTAGTACTCAATGTTATTACCCAGTAATAAAACGACATCTTTCATAGGAAATCCATCAAAAACACCTACAGTTAAATATCCAGTGTAGTATATACTCTGCACATATATTTTATGTAAAGGGACAGAAAATACTTCTCCTCCAAAAGCTTCTAACAGAACTGAGGACTGCAATGAGGTTTGTTCAGAAAGGAGAAGTACTCCCTCTCTTATAAGTGAGCAATATGCTCCAGTATTCCTAAAGGTGCTAATTTCAGTTTTCTTTGAATGTTCCTGAAGGGATATGTGACAAGTGCTATAGTAGGGGGCCATCCCCTTCTCTACTTCTTTCTGGGTCAAATTACTAGGAACATTATAAATTTTCCCTAATGGTTGGGGTTATTTGGGCAATTGGGCCTGATGTGGCCGGGTTTATTACAAAGAAAGCATACCACCTCAGCTTTAACTTTGGCTCCTCGCTGATTTTGTGGCTTTTGCCACTCTGGATACTGCCGCCTTGAATCACCATGTTGAGTAGTTTGAGGTCGTTCACCAGGTTGACCATGAGTGAAGTAACGCTGCTCACCAGGTGATTTAGTTGAATGCCATCGAGATTCACCTTCATCTTGACATTTCGTTCTCCACTCAGGAACTCTTCTTTGACGATCTCTGCTCATACCTGGCTGTTGAGGAAAGAGATAAGACCGCTCGGACAAGGAGCGGTTAGTTTTAAAAGTATCAGCCAACCTGGCTGCTTCCAATGCAGTAGCCAATGAGTGATCTTGAAGAAAGACTCGAACCTCTGGACTAACAGACTCCAGCAGGTTATCCACCAAGATGAGCTCCACCAGATTATCAAAATCAGCGACACCACTTGCCTTGTACCACTTTGTGAAAGCCCTGGTCTGCTGTCTGACAAAATCAAAGTAAGACTGACCCAGCTGCCGTCTGCCTAGTTTGAATTCTTTCCTATACTTGGCAGGAATACATTGATAAGCCCCAAGAAAAGTGGTCTTTACAGTACGATAGTTACCAAAATCTTCGTTATTGAGGATGGACGTAAACTCCTGTGCCTTACCAAACAACGCAGTATGCACCAATGCTGTCCAATGACCTCAGGCCACCCTAAAGCTCGAGCCTGGTTTTCAAATGCTTCAAAAGACTGTTCAAGCTCTGCTTCAACAAAACGAGGAACAAACTGTACTGCCCTTTGCAAACAGAAGTCATCTGCAGTATGTTTGAATTGCCTCGTCTCCTTCTCTCTATCAAACTCCTCCTTAGCAAATGCACGCTGTTCTTTAGTTTGTTCCAGATTGAGTCTGGTTAACTCAAGCACCAATGAAGTGGACTCGCCTGAAGACAAACCCACACCTGTGACTTCACGAGACTCCTGGTTGTGCTCAGGAGTTTTGTCTTTCCCATTATTCTGCAGATACCGTTGTGGGGATCTACGATTAACGGCTCCTGTAGCGGAAGAAACGTTAGTACAAATACAAATACAAATATAAATATTTTATTTCTTCGCAATTTTACATAGAAGTGCAAGGAGAGCTACTGACATGCCATCTAATGGCTTATAGACTATGTACATAATATTGGAGAAATTGATTGAGTTTGACTTGTTTAAATATTGTTCAGATTACAATATGATGATATTACATTGGGCAAATTACAATATGGTGATACTACATTGTAACAAGTGTTTAGTAGGATGGCAGTTAATAGTAAAAATTGTAATTATCTTAAGGAAAATAACATTGAGCATTTTTTAAAGTAATTTACAGAATGCGTATTTAGTTTAGGGTGAGTAGGTGGTAATATAATAGTAATATAATAGTAAAAATTGAAATTATCTTATAGGAAAATAACATTGAGCATTTTTGAAAGTAATATAATAGAACATAATAGTAAAAATGGAAATTATCTTATTGGAAAATAACATTGAGTATTTTTTGAGTATGAGTATTTAGTTAAGGGTGAGTAGGTGGTTTTTGAGAAGAGTCTTAAAATGATTTTCAGACAAGGTTATTTTAGTATTTACTGGTAATGAATTCCAGGTTCTGGGGCCCTTTATGTGCATAGAATTTTTACATAGGTTGATATGGACACGGGGTATATCAAAAAGTAATCTGTTCCTTGTGTTATGGTCATGGGTCCTATTAAAGTTGGTAAGGAGAATTTTGAGCTGAGGGTTTATATTAGAATGTAGAGTTCTATGTATGTAGTAGGCACAATAATAAGTGTGAATGTTCTTTATGGTGAGTAGTTTTAGGCTTTTGAATATTGGTGGAGTATGCTGTCTAGAGTGGGAATTTGTTATCATTCTGACTGCAGCCTTTTGCTGGGTTATGAGTGGTCTAAGGTGATTTACTGTTGTTGATCCCCATGCACAGATTCCATAGGTGAGATAAGGGTAGATGAGTGAGTGGTATAGTGCAAGGAGAGCTGATTGAGGCACATAGTAGCGTATAATATGCCTACTGTCTTTGAGATTTTCTTGGAAATTTGTTGTATGTGTGTTTGGAATTTTAGGCT
>WNWK01012465.1:0-59539 GCA_009830355.1 Cherax destructor | reverse complement strand
TAATCCCAACGGGTTTAGCGCCCCCATGATGATAATAATAATAATAATAATAAAAAATAAAAATAAAAATTTGTGTTTACACATGAAATATATTTTCTTATGTTATATGAGCAAAGAAATTTTTTCCCGTTTTTAATACGACTAAATGTTCATGATAGTCGTACCAGAGCTGCCTTTCACCTCAAAGAACTAAGTGTTTGTCTTAAGTATCCTTAGTATCTAATGGTTGGGATAATGTTAGGTTTAGCCATCACTCCACGGGGTCGTTAAGATTGGAATAATCTTCCGTAGTCAACTCTTTCATAGAGCTAAAAATTTCTTCACTTATTTCTCATTATTTTATTTTAAATGTTATTAGATTAGTCGTTTCTTATCTTGTTTTTTCTTTGCTATACTTTCTTAACTGTATTTTTTATACTGGTGGACCAGAAATGTGCAGCATACTTAAGTTACAATTTGACTGCGTATTTTAGGCAAGTTCTCTTTTGAAAATAATAAAAGGGGAGCTATGTAGAAGAATGGGAAAACGTATATTTATTACAATATTTGCTACACGTATTTAGGTCCCTGCACCTCAACTCACGCGAATAAATTAGTGCAAAGTGCAGAATAGTTTCTAATGCAGTTAAATATTAGCACTAAATTTTTGGGAAGCGAATCAAATTTAGTTTTCCCAAAGTTATCACATGGACACTAGACTCCAATAAAAAAAAGGCCAATCAAGACCCACACAGTCTTAAACTACCTCAAACCTTTCATTAAGAAACCATCGACTTTGAAACTAAACTAAAGACCACTGTCTTATGTCAGAAAGATCAATATCCAAAAATAAATTAGCACATTAAGTTTATGCCGCTCAGAATTTACATGATCAAGTTATCGCGCTGAAGGGTTAAGGCAACAAGATGAGGCACCATATTTGCATAAGTAATCATGCATGGCAAATTAATGAGCATTATGAGTTTAACTTAGATAACCAATAAAGTTAAACAATGATAGTTTTTTGTGATTAAAATAGACATTCCAGTTATTTCACGAAACCAATTTGATTAATAAAATTTACATATTAAAACTTAAATCTAAAATCAAGGCTAAGTTTCTTGAGGAAAATACATTGGAAAAAAGAGGCATTCTCCTGTTATTGCACAAAATCCAATAAAATATGCACCTACACGGCCTAAAAAAAGAAATTTTTCAACCGTTTCATAATATGAATCAGCCATTAAAGATTAAGTTTTTTCACACTTTTATTTTAATCGGGGAAAAAGAGCTAAATTAATGGGGGGCTTATAATGCCTGTGGAATGAGAAGATTCAGTTCGATCCAAAAGGGGAGGATGTCCAATTTCTGGATCAAGAGCCCCCCGGATCGTGTCCATAGCCGATTGCTAGATACCAGCTCACACACTGAGGTCCGTGGTTCGATCCCCGGTACAGGGGAAAAACATTAAGACGGTTTTTCCCTTTGGACCCCCCCGTCCCTTTTCACGTATCAGTAAAATAGGTACTTGAGTGCAATCGACGGGTGTGGGCATCCGGGACAACATTGGCCAATTTGCTCGAAATACCTGCATAAAAAGGGGCTTTCATAGTAGTATGTCATTGATGTGAGCTAGGCCTTTAAAATGTACTTGTATAAATATTATTATTATTATTATTATTATTATTATAAAGGCAAAATAATGTATAAATGTTATACAATACGTCATTTCGTTTTTAAAAGTGGAAAATAACCCTATGGATTCCTTTAAATAATACCAACCTTTATCTAAGTAGGATCAGGAGTGTATCCAATTAGCACAGGGGAATAAATGGTTATGGCGTACGTAACATTATCCACAGGTCACCCACGCCTGCAGATAATCATATGAATCTTGCCCAAGATACAGTGCACCAGCGTTGATAATGTGAAGCTGATCGAACAAGGTGTTCTCGTATTATAAACACAAATTTTGAAAAACAAAATGTTGTTGAGGATGTTCCAAAGAGGAAAGTCTAGCCTCGTTAAATTTAAAACGCAATTTTTTCAGTTTCTTTTCATATTTAGATTTTATTTCAGTCTCTACCATCCTATAATTTTTTCTTCAAGAAGATCCAATTTGATAAAATGGTTTAAAAAAAAATCACTCACAGTCCAAAATCAACACAAAAATACTTCCAATTTAAAATAAACCAGAGGTTGGGGTTTGAAGCCAATCCGAAGAGGTATCCTTTAATTATTACAGAGGAAACGAACAATTTAATAAAACTGGCAAATTTAAATTTACATAGCTCCATGTGAACGCTAAGTTTTTTTTTTTAATAATCACCAAGGGAAAAGTTTGAAGCTGATCAGAAAAGGCATTCTATAGCAATTGATCTGATTACAACGACTCCAATTTTTAAAAATCAACAAAATTTCAAATTTGTATCTATTCATAGGATATCAATCTTATAATATTTTGAAGCTGATCATTGGAACTTGTTACCCCAAAAACAAGTGGTGAAAATTTGAAGATGAGCAGATGAGTCTCCAGTCATGGTAGTAATTCCAATAATTCTGAGTTTTTGTATTTGAAATTTGACTGTACATAGACACAATTTAATGGGTACTATCATGGCCGTAAGATGCATCAGCTGCTAAATATTGAATCCGTTTAGAAGAGGTAAACTGAAATTTATTTAACACGATTTATGTGGAATAAAAAAAAATTTCATAAAAAGGGTAAATCTGCACCACAATTTCTTTAATTTTACTCTCTGCCGTTGTCGAATTAGTAGGTACCATTTCTGAACACTTGAAAATATACCACTGAGGCATTCCAAGATGTTGGGTATGTGATCAGAATTAGGTCATGGGGGGTCATGCACATGCCATCATTCCGACAATCTGGCTCACATTACATGCACAAGTATTGAAAATTTGAGGTCAACTGGGTGACCAAGTTATGAGCGAAATATAAACGAGAAGTTAGAAAAAATTCAGACAACTACTTGAAATGTTTACCTTCGGGAATACATAACAAGTGAAATATGAACCAATAAATCTGTCTGAAGCAATAATGAAATAGCAAAAAAAAAAAAATTTTCCTGATTTAAATTGGGCGACGAGAGATCATGGGAAGCTTGCTGAAGTTCGAGTTAGCAAATGGCTCTGAAGATGATGTGCTGGGAGTCTAGACAGTGGAAATTGATTAGCTAATCCGATGCAACAACTTTCACTGAGCAGTGTTGTCAGGGCATTGAAGAGACTATCTCATTGATACCACGACAGCTGAGGCAGCCCAAAAGTCGAGAAACACAGTAGATACAGAATATGGGTGACTCCTTCCACAAACAGCTTTAATACCTCACGACCCTAAACTAGTCATTTGTAAGAAGAAATACAGAGGCTACCAGGTCACTGGGGAGAAAGTTAATAGAACTGATTAAAGGTAACACCAATGTATAAATTAACCTGAAGGCAATGCAGGAACCTTAACAACATAAGGAACCAACCAAAGAATCCAAAAGGCAGGAGAATCAGTTGTAAAAGTGACTCGACTGGCCAGGTCAGCTGGAGCAGTTCCTGCTAGGGCGCTAGGCGACGCTGATGTCAGCACCCCACCTAGCACCACCACACACCTAGCACCACCCCACCTTAGCAGTAATGTAACCACCCAGCAATCATCTACTACACTACTCACCAGAGAAGTGAAATATGTACAAAACGTGAACGTATTCCTCACATTTCCACTCCTTTTATATTTAAATTTACTAGTTAAGAAGCCTATCACTGTGTAAGCTTTGTTTAGTGGCTAGACGATGCTATGTGCTGCTATGCACAAGTGGTTTTTACAGGAAATATCAGTATTTAACATAATCTTAGCCCCCATGGGGTAATATTGTGATTGATAAACGTTAGCCACTGGGCTAACGTTTATCCTGCACTAATATTAAGAGTCAGTCCTAGTGAAACACTGACACTTATACCACTGACACACTTATACCACTGACAGGTGCGTCATTATTACAGCATACCCATGTGAGTGTTATATGTTTATAACACATTTAATCTGAAGTGATTCAGATTTGGTATTCACAAGTTATCATATGGACACTAATAGCCTCACTTTTTCAATAAAATTAACAAATTAAGATATGTCAGACCTTCCATTAAGCAGCAACATCTTCAAAAGTCAAACTAAACACAAATCCTAATGTTATCTCAGAGGACCAATATCCTTATATACACCAGCACAGTAAGTTTGAAGCCAGTCATAATTTGAATTATCAAGTTATCAGCAATTAGATGAGGTACTCAAATTTTCGCATAAAAATCGGTGTTTCAATTTTATCAATTTCTTTTATAAAAATGAGGAAAATGGGATTAACACACGTCAAAATAAATTTAAAAAAATATCTAAGTAAACTTAGAGTTACCAGCGTTTAAAGTTTAAGCAATAATGCACGTAATTAATTAAGATTTATTAAAGGAACATTATGTAGATTTAACCAAGGATAACCAAATAAAATTCCATATATACGTTCTTCAGACGTTTCTTTCATCAGGTGGACCAAAAATCTTCTCGACACAATGTTATAAACCGCATATCGTGTTTTATTAACATACTTGTCAGTATATAATACCAGTGATATTCATACAGCATATATCTTATATTGTTTTTATTTACATGTTGTTTTTCCTCAACTGAGTGACAAGTCTCACTCAACTTTGATGTTTCATTATAGTTGGGAACAACCCCTCAAGGGACACTGACGCTGGTTAAGAGCTCTTGATCCAAGAAATTCGGCCTGACCTTTTCCTTAGATGGAAGCTGACTGCCTCCCATTCCACAGGAACTGACTCCTACGGGTTTAGCGCCTTCCCTGATAATATTAGAGGGGAGGAGAATCTTCAGGTGACCCAACATTTCTAACAGAGTATATTTAATGTGCTGAATATTTCTTTCAATACTTAAATATTATCGCCAATATTTTTTTTTAGGTAAGCCCCGTTATTGTCTGTATCAAACACTAGATCCCATGTCCTCGCAGCAGAAGTCCGTGCATATCACCCTTGGGAAGCCCCATAATCAGAGGAAAAACAATGTCTCAACACAGTCCAGACCAGTCTTACCTCCCGGCCTCCACTCCCACATCCTAGTAGGAAAATTCTGTTCCTCGCTTGTATCCCACGGTGATCATTCTTGCTATGATTTTCCTTATTTAGCTCTGCCTTTCTTGCCGCTATTGTTCAATTTGATCTTCCCGTTCTCTTCAATCATGTTCATTTGGTCATCAGTGTCTTCCCAGGTTCGAGGTAACCTAAAAATGATTCTTTCTGTCATGTCTCACCTAAGAAATGCACAGCTTTCGTAATCAAGAGGATGCACCAATAATTAGACCGCTGAACTAGAGCTGTAAATTAAACGCGAAAGACTAGCATTTGAGTAATTGCTGCGCGGTAAAATTATCTAAGTCAAATAATCACTATTTTCGACTCGTTAAACAATCACCCACTTGACTGTCATAGCAACTGTGCTATCCTATCTCTTATTTAGAGGTCGGAGAGCGTGAGAGCAGTACCAGTGGCTGGGCCTGTAATAAGATACACACTTCAAGCTATTCACTGCCTCACGCTGATCATGACAGCAGGGAACTGCACTTGCCAGGTCAATAATTAGTACTTGTGTATATTTTAGCTAAGAAATTTAAAGAATGTTGAATATAGCTTTGGTAAGTCTGCTCTTATCAGAATGTGCAATCAGAATGTAGCCTTATAAATTTATAACCAAATATAACATGAACGTACACAATCACATCTAATGAACAACTTGCAGAAGAAAGAAAATAATGTGCAATTGCCAACCAAAAGTTTGGATACACGCATTTGGATGATTGGTATGTAAACATAGATGAAAACAGATGCGAAATATGGTGCCACCGTTAGTTTCTTACGTGCTTTGGGTGTCCAGTTATTAAGAAATATTTCCATGACCAGAAATTGAGGAAAATCCAAAACTCGCTTGTGATATATATATATATATATATATATATATATATAATACATATATATATATATATATATATATATATATATATATATATATATATATATATATATATATATATTTAAAAAAAAAAAAAAAAAAAAAAAATATATATATATATATATATTTATATATATATATATTGAGGAAAAAAATTGAGGAAAAATCCAAAACTCGCTTGTGATATATATATATATATATATATATATATATATATATATATATATATATATATATATGTAGTAGTAGGTTGGTAGACAGCAACCACTCAGGAGGTACTACCATCCTGCCAGGTGACTGTGAAACAGAAACCTGAAACTGTTTTACATGATGGTAGGATTGCTGGTGTCTTTTTCTGTCTCATAAACATGCAAGATTTCAGGTACGTCTTGCTACTTCTACTTACACTTAGGTCACACTACGCAAACATGTACACGTTTATTGTATACACACTCATCTGAGTTTTCTTTGATTTTATCTTAATAGTTCTTGTTCTTATTGCTTTTCCCTTTCATATCCATGGGGAAGTGGAATAAGAATCTTTCCTCCGTAAGCCATGCGTGTTGTAAAAGTCAACTAAAATGCCGGGAACAATGGGCTAGTAACCCTTTTCCTGTATAGCTTACTAAAAAGAAGAAGAATAAAATCGTCAAAGTGGGATGTTTGAATGTGCGTGGATGTTGTGCGAATGATAAGAAAGAGATGATTGTAGATGTTATGAATGAAAAGAAGCTGGATGTCCTGGCTTTAAGTGAGACAAAGCTGAAGGGGTAGGAGAGTTTCAGTGGGAGAAATAAATGGGATTAGATCAGGGGTTTCAAATAGAGTTAGAGCTAAAGAAGGAGTGGCAATAATGTTGAATAATCAGTTATGGCAGGTAAAGAAGGAATATAAATGTATAAATTCAAGGATTATGTGGAGTAAAATAAAGGTTGGATGTGAAAAGTGGGTTATAGTAAGTGTTTATGCACCTGGAGAAGAGAGAAGTGTAGAAGAGAGAGAGATTTTGGGAAATGTTGAGTGAGTGTGTGGGGAGTTTTGAACCAAGTGAGAGAGTAATTGTGGTTGGGGATCTAATGCTAAAGTGGGTAAAAATGTTGTGGATGGAGTAGTAGGTAAATTTGGGGTGCCAGGGTAAATGTAAATGGGGAGCCATTAATTGAGCTATGTGTAGAAAGAGGTTTGGTAATAAGTAATACATATTTTATGAAAAAGAGGATAAATAAATATACAAGGTATGATATAGCACGTAAGGAAAGTAGTTTGTTGGATTATGTATTGGTGGATAAAAGGTTGATGAGTAGGCTTCAGGATGTACATGTTTATAGAGGGCAACGGATATATCAGATCATTATTTGGTTGTAGCTACAGTTAGAGTAAAAGGTAGATGGGACAAAAGGAAAATGGCAACAGCAAGTAAGAGAGAGGTAAAAGTGTATAAACTAAGGGAGGAGGAAGTTAGGGTGAGATATAAGCAACTATTGGCAGAAAGGTGGGCTAGTGCAAGTAGGAGTAGTGGGGGTTGAAGAGAGTTGGGATAGTTTTAAAAATGCAGTATTAGAATGTGGGGCAGAAGTTTGTGGTTATAGGAGGGTGGGTGCAGGAGGAAAGAGGAGTGAGTGGTGGAATGAAGAAGTAAAGGGTGTGATAAAAGAGAAAAAGGTAGCTTATGAGAGGTTTTTACAAAACAGAAGTGTTAGTAGAAGAGCAGAGTATATGGAGAGTAAAAGAAAGGTGAAGAGAGTGGTGAGAGAGTGCAAAAGAAGAGCGGATGAAAGAATGGGAGAGGATCTGTCAAGAAATTTTGCTGAAAACAAGAAAATTTTTTGGAGTGAGATAAACAAGGTAAGAAAGCCTAGGGAACGAATGGATTTGTCAGTTAAAAACAGAGTAGGGGAGTTAGTAGATGGGGAGCTGGAGGTATTGGGTAGATGGCGGGAATATTTTGAGGAACTTTTAAATGTCGATGAAAAGAGGGAGGCGATAATTTCATGTACTGGCCAGGGAGGTACAACATCGTTTAGGAGTGAAGAAGAGCAGGATGTGAGTGTGGGGAGGTGCGTGAGGCATTACGTAGAATGAAAGGGGGTAAAGCAGCTGGAATTGACGGAATCATGACAGAAATGTTAAAAGCAGGGGGATATAGTGCTGGAGTGGTTGGTATTTTTGTTTAATAAATGTATGAAAGAGGGAAGGTACCTAGGGATTGGCAGCGAGCATGTATAGTTCCTTTATATAAAGGAAGGGGGATAAAAGAGAGTGTAAAAATTATAGGGGAATAAGTTTACTGAGTATACCAGGTAAAGTGTATGGCAGGGTTATTATTGAAAGAATTAGAGGTAAGACAGAGAGTAGGATTGCAGATGAGCAAGGAGGCTTTAGAGTGGGTAGGGGATGTGTAGATCAAGTGTTTACAGTGAAGCATATATGTGAACAGTATTTAGATAAAGGTAGAGAAGTTTTTATTGCATTTATGGATTTAGAAAAGGCATATGATAGAGTGATAGGGGAGCAATGTGGCAAATGTTGCAAGTGTATGGAATAGGTAGTAAGTTACTGAAGGCTGTAAAGAGTTTTTATGAGGATAGTGAGGCTCAGGTTAGGTGTGTAGGAGAGAGGAGATTACTTCCCGGTAAAAGTAGGTCTTAGACAGGGTTGTGTAATGTCACCATGGTTGTTTAATATATTTATAGATGGGGTTGTAAAAGAAGTAAATGCTAGGGTGTTGGGGAGAGGGGTGGGATTAAATTATGGAGAATTAAATGCAAAAAGGGAGTTGACACAGTTACTTTTTGCTGATGATACTGTGCTTATGGGAGATTCTAAAGAAAAGTTGCAAAGGTTAGTGGACGAGTTTGGGAGAGTGTGTAAAGGTAGAAAGTTAAAAGTGAACATAGATAAGAGTAAGGTGATGAGGGTATCAAACGATTTAAATAAAGAAAAATTGGATATCACATTGGAGGAGGGATTATGGAAGAAGTAAATGTTTTCAGATATTTGGGAGTTGATGTGTCAGCAGATGGGTTTATGAAGGATGAGGTTAACCATAGAATTGATGAAGGAAAAAGGTGAGTGGTGCATTGAGGTATCTGTGGAGACAAAAACGTTATCCATGGAGGCAAAGAAGGAATGTACGAAAGTATAGTGGTACCAACACTCTTATATGGGTGTGAAGCATGGGTTGCAAATGCTGCAGCGAGGAGGAGGCTGGAGGCAGTGGAGATGTCCTGTCTAAGGGCAATGTGTGTGTAAATATTATGCAGAAAATTCGGAATGTGGAAATTAGGAGAAGGTGTGGAGTTACTAAAAGTATTTGTCAGAGGGCTGAAGAGGGGTTGTTGAGGTGGTTTGGTCATTTAGAGAGAATGGATCAAAGTAGAATGACTTGGAGAGCGTATAAATCTGTAGGGGAAGGAAGGCGGGGTAGGGTCGTCCTAGAAAAGGTTGGAGGGAAGGGGTAAAGGAGGTTTTGTGGGCGAGGGCTTGGACTTCCAGCAAGCATGTGTGAGCGTGTTAGATAGGAGTGAATGGAGACGAATGGTTTTGGGACATGACGATCTGTTGGAGTGTGAGCAGGGTAACATTGTGTGAAGGGATTCAGGGAAACCAGTTAATTGATTTAGTTGGACTTGAGTCCTGGAAATGGGAAGTACAATGCCTGCACTTTAAAGGAGGGTCTGAGATAGTGACAGCTGGGAGGGACTTTTCTCAGCTGTAGTATCTGAGCTCCTCTGCAAAGACAGTGATTATGTATGAGTGTGGTGAAAGTGTTGAATGATGATGAAAGTTTTTTCTTTTTGGGGATTTTCTTTCTTTTGGGTCACCCTGCCTCGGTGGGAGACGGCCGACTTGTTGAAAAAAAAAAATATATATATATATTATATATTATATATATATATATATATATATATATATATATATATATATATATATATATATATATATATATATATATATATCACAAGCGAGTTTTGGATTTTCCTCAATTTCTGGTCATGGAAATATTTCTTAATAACTGGACACCCAAAGCACGTAAGAAACTAACGGTGGCACCATATTTCGCATCTGTTTTCATCTATGTTTACATACCAATCATCCAAATGTACGTGTATCCAAACTTTTGGTTGGCAATTGCACATTAGTTTCTTTCTTCTGCAAGTTGTTCATTAGATGTGATTGTGTACGTTCATGTTATATTTGGTTATAAATTTATAAGGCTACATTCTGATTGCACATTCTGATAAGAGCAGACTTACCAAAGCTATATTCAACATTCTTTAAATTTCTTAGCTAAAATATACACAAGTACTAATTATTGACCTGGCAAGTGCAGTTCCCTGCTGTCATGATCAGCGTGTGGCCGACTGAGACTCGAACCTACGAACCTTGTAACAAGGTACGCAGTGCTTTGCCGACCGTACCACACTGGACCAATACCTTGGCGTCCAGCTTTTGCTAGACGTTATTCCAAGGCACCCAGCTTTCAGGCAGGAGGCTTTACAGCTTTTCATCTCATCCCCTGCATGCATCGACACTACTAGAGATTTTTACAATGCAAGGAATTCGCAAGAACAGGCGAAATATTCACAAACACTGATCTCTGGCCGACGGAGACTAGAACCTACGAACCTTGTGACAAGGTACGCAGTGCTTTGCCGACCGTACCACACTGGACCAATACCTTGGCGTTCAGCTTTCGCTAGACGTTATTCCAAGGAAGCCAGCTTTCAGGCCAGCTTTCAGCAAAAATAGTCGTTTCGTAAACAGTGTTATTTTGTTAGATATTAGCCACATCAATACTTTTATAACAGGAAGATTGTATATGGTCATCAATAATCTCGTCAATGTCAACAAAACACTGGTCACCAAGTGACTGATACTGTTTTACATAATAATAATGTTCGAAATTATATTTGTATAGATAATAATGACATTGTATTGATCAACGCTTTTATATGTTCAAGCTTTATAAACTTAATAAAGTCACACTCAATGGTTGTAAGAAATACTAAGTAAAGCTACGCTGTACTCGTCTCCCAGAGTAGACTGACGATCTCCTGAGTCCTCATTTGGACTCTGTAGGAGTATTCACAACATTTGGGACCTTTATTTTTACGGATAATCATCATAATAAGTGTAAAGAGTTTAAATCAGGAAAATTTATTAAAAGAATGCATAGTGGACTGTATATAAAATTTCTTAATAAAAGGGAGAACATTGCAACCTAATATTACAAAGGGATTGATAATTTAGTAATTACAAGACAGATTCATACCACACTACTTGTCCATACAAAACTCTATATAAAGTTGTGAGATGTTCTGCAACGTGTTGTCCCTAACATATATCTAAAGCTATCGAGGCACCCCAAATAGCTAGACCTTTTTTTCCAGCGGAGACCTTGGTAGGGATGGGACAATGATATCTAACGACGTTGTGCTGAAATTCCTCCAGTCGGGATTAAAAGAGATCCGCCGTTTAAATTTTTGTATCATCAGTTTTTTGGGTTTAACTTTGGATCTTCTCTTTTGCTTGGTACCTGTCCCAACTTGTCTGGTACAAGCGAAGCACATGAAATTTGCTAACGAGTGTCCTCCTGCTAGTGTTGTTGTTAAGGAGGTGTATCACTTAGATATTTGGATTTAATGTATAATTACATTCAAGGAAGTGAAGCCTCACGCTTAGCACATCTTAACACCTTGATGCACACACTACACACTGATACACAGTACTACACTGTACACTGACACTGCCCCCTTGAAGGCTTACCCTTCGACACAGCCTTTTGTATGCCATGCTGCATTATTAATCAAAATTGTTACATAATGACAAGCTACTATTGAAAACACTTGTTTCCGAAGAGGATTACAGTTTAATATATATTTCATCCTGTGACATACATATCGTTGCGCGTAAACAAGTGTTACGACTTCGATATCGTCTTAAATAAAAGGCTCTGGCTCCTAAATGGCTGCTCAATATGTTGTCTAGGGGCATTTAAATTACACTGAAAAAAATAGCAACTCTAGGGCCAGCATGCACACATATTAAATATTATTAATTATTACAATTAGGAAGGACATACACAATACACAAAAGTATATATAATGTAATAAGTAACTTATATACAACTTACAAACTACTGCAAAACATCACCTTAACTCCAGTTCACATTAGCTCACTAACACACTGCTACTAGTGAGTTAAATAAATAAACATTTATGAACAGGGAGGCTCCATGACACCCCCCCCCCCTTTCTGCAGGCTACTTAGCATACAGTTAAAACATTACTCTCCAAAACAGACCCTTGCACACACAATGGCCTTAAAAACATGAGAGCATTTACACCCTAACTAAATTACAAAATATACGAAAAAAAAAAATTACCAAAATTACCTACTTACACTACCGCCCATCTCGTACTGTCTCCCCAACACATCTGCTGCTGTCCTGGCCACTGCCTGACTGACACGAATAAAAGCGTCCGGAAAAGAATAATACCGGAGCTATGGAGCATTATTTTTTATAAAATATTTTACTGCAGGACATTTCGTAACAACAACTATTAATGTACTCCACTAATGTTTATCAGACAACACTTTCACCCATAACCTGAGGCCACTAACTCAATGATTCTTTACCAGTATGTAGGAGTATTTCCATCACTCACTAGGTCATTAATTAATGACATACGAGAATTTCATTGCAATAATGACAAATAAAATTTTGACATGAAAAATGTGATATGTTCCATAATGGTTATTAAAAGAAGAAACTTAGGGTGCTTCAACGCAGGTGATGGGATGTTGATCCAAGGAATCGGAACGGCACTGCCATTCTTTGAGTCAACCCTGATTGCCTCCAATTCCCTAAGGCTTAGCGTTCCTCCCAAGATATAAATAAATAAAATACTTTAAGAAACGGCTTGTTTGATTTGACAGGTGGCAAATTAGCCGATCCGATCACATGACTGTGAACTCTCTAGGCTTTGACGACGAGGCTGTTGTTAAGGGTATTTATCCCCAGGACGAGGCTGTTGTTAAGGGTATTTATCCCCAGGACGAGGCTGTTGTCAAGGCTATCAGAAGATATTCCCAGGGACAGGCTGGTGTCAAGGGTATTGGGAGATATCCCCAGGACGAGGCTGTTGTCGAGGGTATCAGATATTCCCAGGACGAGGCTGTTGTCGAGGGTATCAGATATTCCCAGGACGAGGCTGTGGTTGAGGGTATAAAGAGATATCCCCAGGACGAGGCTGTTGTTGAGGGTATCAGATATTCCCAGGACGAGGCTGTTGTCGAGGGTATCAGATATTCCCAGGACGAGGCTGTTGTCGAGGGTATCAGATATTCCCAGGACGAGGCTGTTGTCGAGGGTATCTGATATTCCCAGGACGAGGCTGTGGTTGAGGGTATCAAGAGATATCCCCAGGACGAGGCTGTTGTTGAGGGTATCAAGAGATATCCCCAGAAGGAAGCTGTGGTCGAGGGAATCATGAGATATCCCTAGGACGAGGCTGTGGTCGAGGGTATCAAGAGATATCCCCAGGACGAGGCTGTTGTTGAGGGTATCAAGATATATTCCCAGGACGAGGCTGTTGTTGAGGGTATCAAGAGATATCCCTAGGACGAGGCTGTGGTCGAGGGTATCAAGAGATATCCCCAGGACGAGGCTGTGGTCGAGGGTATCAAGAGATATCCCGAGGATGAGGCTGTTGTTGAGGGTATCAAGAAATATCCCCAGGACGAGGCTGTTGTTGAGGGTATCAAGTGATATCCCTAGGACGAGGCTGTGGTCGAGGGTATCAAGAGATATCCCCAGGACGAGGCTGTGGTCGAGGGTATCAAGAGATATCCCCAGGACGAGGCTGTGGTCGAGGGTATCAAGAGATATCCCCAGGACGAGGCTGTGGTCGAGGGAATCAAGAGATATCCCCAGGACGAGGCTGTGGTCGAGGGTATCAAGAGATATCCCAGGACGAGGCTGTGGTCGAGGGTATCAAGAGATATCCCAGGACGAGGCTGTGGTCGAGGGTATCAAGAGATATCCCCAGGACGAGACTGTGGTCGAGGGTATCAAGAGATATCCCCAGGACGAGGCTGTGGTCGAGGGTATCAAGAGATATCCCTAGGACGAGGCTGTGGTCGAGGGTATCAATAGATATCCCCAGGACGATGCTGTGGTCGAGGGTATCAATAGATATCCCCAGGACGAGGCTGTGGTCGAGGGTATCAATAGATATCCCCAGGACGATGCTGTGGTCGAGGGTATCAAGAGATATCCCCAGGACGAGGCTGTGGTCGAGGGTATCAAGAGATATCCCCAGGACGAGGCTGTGGTCGAGGGTATCAAGAGATATCCCCAGGACGAGGCTGTGGTCGAGGGTATCAAGAGATATCCCCAGGACGAGGCTGTGGTCGAGGGTATCAAGAGATATCCCAGGACGAGGCTGTGGTCGAGGGTATCAAGAGATATCCACAGGACGAGGCTGTGGTAGAGGGTATCAAGAGATATCCCCAGGACGAGGCTGTGGTCGAGGGTATCAAGATATATCCCCAGGATGAGGCTGTGGTCGAGGGTATCAAGAGATATCCCTAGGACGAGGCTGTGGGCGAGGGTATCAAGAGATATCCCAGGACGAGGCTGTGGTCGAGGGTATCAAGCGATATCCCCAGGACGAGGCTGTGGTCGAGGGTATCAAGAGATATCCCCAGGACGAGGCTGTGGTCGAGGGTATCAAGAGATATCCCCAGGACGAGGCTGTGGTCGAGGGTATCAAGAGATATCCCTAAGACGAGGCTGTGGTCGAGGGTATCAAGAGATATCCCCAGGACGAGGCTGTGGTCGAGGGTATCAAGAGATATCCCCAGGACAAGGCTGTGGTCGAGGGTATCAAGAGATATCCCCAGGACGAGGCTGTGGTCGAGGGTATCAGATATTCCCGGTTAACGCTGCACATACCATTAGTTTCCTATTAAAACAATTAGAACGAACTATCCACGAAACGTCAATCTTTTTACGTGATTTTCGAAAAGAATTTTTTTTTTTAACTATATATTCAGGTAAAAATTACGTTTTCCTATTATTTCAAGAATAAATGAAGAACGCAGCCGAAGAAAATACTTTAAAGGAACAAACTGAGAAAAAAAAACCGCAAGATATAAACAAGTCATCCTCTTCACAATAAAACAGATGAATTATCAATGTTTCTTGCTTTATGAATTAGCCGAAACTGCATGTTTTGAGTGTTGATACTGATTTATAGTTAATATTTTGTGATGAGATTTATCTTTATTAGTTTATACATTAACAAAAATAAAGGTCTGATAATTAAATTTGTCCTGTTGTAAATACGTGAATGTAATGCATACAGTTAACGTTGCTTTAATCAAAAATCTAATTAGATATGAGCGGATCTTTTCCAATATATCTGGCACAATTTTTATTAAATAATCTTCACTAACAAAGGCCTCACTCAATTCGTTAATGGAAAAAAAATACAACCAGAAAGATACAATTGCATTATACTGCTGTTTAAATTCTATATTTGCATTATATATGTTGATATATAACATTGCATGCATGTACAGATTAGAATCCATGCCGGTAGTTAGAGTGGCCAGGAGACTGACACTACTAGGTTGATCACCATGCCCAGCCCTTCAAGGGCAGGGTAGGTGCCAAGGCTGGAGCTTGCTACCATCTACGGCTCGCAAGCCTGTCCTTCCTGTCAGCCTCCTTGGGGCGGGGAAGGTGGCAGACCAGAGTGGCCTAGCATCTATCTACCACCTGCCTTGTGCTGGTGGGGAATGTGGCTAGGCCTGGGACCAGTTGGTTCCGCCGCTGAGGGGTACCCCCTCCCATAGGAGACTTCGGTCTCTGATACTCCCACGCCAAGGAGCCGGAGCCGGGTCGCCATCTGGTAAAGACCCGGGCCGGGAGAATTCCCGGTGAATCAACACCACCTCCTGACACTACTACCCTGACAGGCTTACACCCCTGTCCAAAGTACGTACCAACATGGCAGTGCCATGACAGGCATAATACGCTTCTCACTGTCCCGTCCCACCACCACTACCACCACTTCAGTAACAGGCAACATCCCCATCACCCCATATAAATTGCTGGCGTATCCTCCACTACAAGTTTTCTCCATCACTTTCCACCCAAGTACTGATCAGGTTTCCTATCATCATAAACACAGTAGTTTGATAGCTTTATTATGCATCCTTTACTCATCCTATAGATAGTAGTAAAACAAATAGAGGCACATAATGAGTCACTGTCTGCTTACACCAGTTCTTTCATATACACTAAAGTGAGTAAACTTATAAGTCACACCGTGTCGTGGGTTCATATGAAGTAGTAGATTCGAAGTTAAAATCTACAGTGATCCATTTACTATGTGACTGTGGATGGTGTGGATGAGAAACCAAACACTTGAGATCTTGACGAGGCTCCCGCTTAGTTGTTCCTGACGATAATGTTTGATCTTGTCAAAAACGTCACATATGCACCATACATTTCCCACCATCAACCCTCCACTAAACGCTCCTCAGTGTAGCTTTATTGCTGGACTACAAAGTCCTAGTTCTAACGAAGATAGACTTCTAATTTAATTCCAGCATCTAGGGAGGTAGTAACAAGAGCAGATGCAACTCTGTTATTACACTCCTGCTTAGATCCATCAGTGTATATAACTTGTGATAAATTATTACTAACAGTTACGCGAGAAATATCTTCTTAAGGAGTTATCTTTGCAAATGATTTAAGGAATTTCTAGTGATAAGGGGCTTGCAAGTATGGGATATTAACACAACTTCCATGGAGGGATGAAATGCTCTTATTGTCTACACTGTATCACTGTATACTACAGTGATACGGTTCGTGCAAGTTATAAAATATAAATTGCATGTTTTACTTACATATATTTGGTAGGATTTGTAATGACAGTATCTGGTTTATTTCTTAACATTCTAATATAAAGTAATATTAATCTCAATTAGTATATCAGTGATATTAGGAACCCCAAGCTCCTTCCTCACATTAAAAACTTTGGTAGATTTAAGAAAACCAAGAATGGGCTTCATTTTGCATTAGTTCCAAGGGCCGGAGATAATTTTCCTTAGCTAACATTAAAATGGGAGCAGCATAATCAATTAAGGATCTAATATAGGTTATGTACATCACTCTCACATAACATTATAGTTGGGGTGGTAACCAGCATTTAGCGAACATAGGCATTTAGTCTATCTTTGCATTTCTTATTAGTGGTATGATGGATTTATTGAAGAGTACGTTTACTCCAAGGTATCTGTAAGATTTTTTTTTTTTTTTTTTTTATTTTATTAATCAAAACAGTGACAATACAAATTGAAACATAACGATACAACACCAAATACTTCATAATTCAAAACAATATAATTATCTTAAGACTACTGTATTAAAATAACCTAAGGTTGTCATCAAACTAAACAAAAAAGAAACCACCTAAATATGTAAGTGCCATGATGCGGACACTTACCCTACAGAAATATGAATACATTGGACAATATGTACATAAACACTGAACACAGCTGCCTGCATAATAAATCAAAACAAATACAATACTTGTGGCATATGTACAATCACCTAACAATTATAACATCATTCATGTTTTTTATTATTATAATACTATGGCATCAAACCATGTTAATAACCCATTAAGGACATCAAAATGCTAACGATACTAATCACAATTAAGACAAACAATATACGGTTCACAGCTTTCACCATCAACCTAAATAGAAAACTAAACGTAACAATGTAGGATCCGTGAAGCTTTACCCTACACCGTATATAAACAACAAATTAAACATGTTATGGCACACCTGTAACCTGACGTCCAATGGACTGAGACACGCACATTCACGCGAATTCACGCTGAGGCCAAAATAGCACAAAACACGCTCTTGAGTACAAAAACACCCAACCTTACCCTAAACACCTTTCTTCCCTAATACTCCAACCTATAACCATTAAGCCAGTAATTACGTGCGACCAACAAAGGTACAACATAATGATCGTCCTAAGTCGCATAAGTCCAAGACCTGTTTAGACATGTGATTGCAAAAACTTGCATCATCACCACACAATACAATATATGTCCACCTGTCCTCCTACCACTGTCTGCTGGACGACACGTGTTGACGCCCTATCAGGTGACACCGGAGAGAAAGTACATAACCCTAGCTATGTCATCTGTAAGATTCAACGTAGGCGATGTTTTCACCCTGCAGGCAGATGGGCGGGGCATATCGTTTGCGTGTCAATATCGTCGTTTTTGTTGAAGATATGATGAGGCCTAGTCGATTACAAATTACTTGAACCTCCTTAAGATTGGTACTCATCTTCTTATGTCCTGTTGTATGGATCATGATGTCAACAACATAGATTATAGTTATGTTTAGGTAAGGTAGGTAGACCATTTAGGAGCATTAATCAGAGAACTCGTCCCTGCGGTGTACCTAAGGACATTTCTTTAGTCTCACTTCTAAAGCCTTAGTAGAGGACAGAGGATACTCTATTTCACAGATAACCTATTACCCAACAAGATAGGTTATCTATATTCATTTTGGCTGGTTCATGTAGGATAACGGTTCTGTTTGCGATATCAAATGCAGATGTTTGATAAAGAAATTTAGTACACTATTTCCTTTCATGAAATCAATTTCATAAAGATGAAAAAGTTGGTGTCTGATATTATAGTATAGTCTGTTAAGTATCATTTTTTTTTAAATATTTTACAAAGACAACAAGTTAAGGAGATTGGTCTAAATGTATTAGGCTATTGTGGCTTAGGGATAGGCACATCCGCTAAAGGGAGGTTCCTTGACGCTGATTAGAGGCTCTTGATCTGGAATTGGATCTGTGCTCCACTTCCCTGAATTGAGCCTGAATACCTTCCTTCCCCCCCCCCTCCCTCACATGCGCTGTATAATGCTACGGGTTTAGCGCTCCCCCATGATAATTATAATAGGGATAGGCACAATGAGGTTATGAGGATATCATGAGTTATACCATCCTCTCCAGGGGCGGTCCATCCCCTTTTATTTAATGCAATATCTAATTTTTACTCAATGAAGTGGCAGTCACTCATCAATATTTTGGTTTATAAAATTAATAAACTCTTCAAAAATCAGTTATAAATATTCCACAAATTAACTCCATAATTAATTTTAAGTAATCGGCCACGTCAGAGCAAATTTTGACTATTTTTTTATTAATAAAGAAAATTTGATTACATCATCAGCGTGCTGCTATTCCACTCAATATGAGTTTTATTGTGGGAACAAACCTAGTTTCTTCTCCGTCATGGTTCATCATTCAGGATGGGTTTCGTATATCAGGTGATAAAATCTTCTAGGCTTAGTTGGGAGATTTCAGTAGAGCTTTGAGGATCAAGTCAAGCATTCCACTATGGGCACAATAACTGAGAACTTTAGAGTTTTCATCCCAAAAGAGCTGGAGTTAATGTTGGGTTATAGTTGAGGACCATCAGCGCGAACTGCCACTTTGCAAGCTGCCACTTTGAAAGCTGCCACTTTGCAAGCTGCCACTTTGCAAACTGCCACCAGCAAGAACCCTTGACACGGACACCCCGGGTCATCTCCCAGACTTACAAATGGCTCATACACAGAAGTCCACAAAAATACCCCATAACATTTGCGAATAATATTGTGTATCACCTATCTACAACGGCAAATTAACTCACCAATAATGATGAGGTGTGATGTTTCCTACACTCAATACTTCTGGGGTGTGAACGTCCGGTGACGTTCAGTCCACCTACGTCCCATGAACTTGCAACTCGCGTTCCAACAGAAAGATTAGCCAATTATGCTGCTTGGAACGGTCGTCTCGTCCGGAGGGCACCTCAGGATACAAGTCGTACCCCTTTATGTATGAAGAAGCTCTATAATTCAAATAGTTCTTCAGTCCTTGTGAGTTTCTGTCGGTGTTTCTGCGAATTCGTGTAATACGTGTCGTCTCTGTGGCTTCTCGAGTGTAACTGATTTCTAGCGTCTCTCAACTGTCTACATTCAAATTCGAAACACTAGCTATTTTATCTAATTCTACTTACATTAGGTCTCTAAACGATGTTATTATCTCCTAAGATTATTATTTCTATGTATAATTGCTTAAATCTGTCTAATATGACAAATATTATATACAAGTAATATGTTAAGGGTTCCTTAATAAGCTTACGCTATAAACGTTTCCGTGGAATACTTTCCACAGTTACTATCATATTGCAGTTACTTTTCTAAGTAAGGTGAACCAGAGCCAGGGGGAGTTTGGGGAAAGGGTGAGGGTAGTATTGGAAAGAGGGATTAGGGTGAGGTTAGTATTGGATAAAGGGGATTGGAAAAGGGTGTGGGTAGGATTGGATTGAGGGGGTTGGGAAGAGAGTGAGGGTAGTATTAGATTAAGGGGATTGAACAGAAGGTGAAGATAGTATTGGATTAAGGGGATTGGGCAGAGGGTGAGGGTAGGATTGGATTGATGAGGTTGGGAGAGGGTGAGGGTAGTATTGGATTAAGGGGATTGGCGAGAAGGTGAGGGTCGTATTAGAGACAGGGTACCGAGGAGAGGGTGTAGAGGGGAATGGTACTGGGGATGCGGAGGTGAGTGGAGAAAGAGAAGTGGTGGAAGCAATTCAAGGTCGTCATCCTCAACTAACCCCATCATTCCTACAGCCTTGATGGTTCATGCTGAGCGCCTGGAAAACTTATAAATCATTATGCTTTTATAATTCACAATAACATGAGATTCCTCTTGTGTCCGTCTTTATTCCACAATATTTTGGTTTACTAATTTTCAGCGTTCTATCCCACTTTCTGTATCGTAGTAAATAGAGAACTTTGTATATTATTTCCTCCAAGACAGTGTATGAAATATGTAAAAAAATACCAAAATGTTTAATAAAACAAATATTGTAACTAATATTACTTCAAGAATAACTGATACAACTTTTGAAGAATATACAATGAAGAATAAAAAGGCACAGTATGTGACTGGAACAATACACAAATAACCCGCACATAGAAGAAAAACTTATGACGACGTTTCGGCCCAATATGGACCATTAACTAGTCCATGTCGACCGAAACGTCGTTATAAGTTTCTGAAATGTGCGGGTTATTTGTGTAATATACAATATTGGTGGTAGACATGCTGCAGGAGTTACGGAGTTGTATCAATCTAACTCTTGGAAATAAGATCCTGACAACAAGAGTTTCTAAACTACACCACTGCAATTTCTGCTTCCCGTTCTTCTTTTCCCTTCACTATCCGAGGGATGAGGAGGGTTTACCTACCTGGAGATTATGTATGATGGGAGTTGAACAGTCTTGGGCCTTGGATACTTATTGTGTTTTATCTTTGTGTAAAGACTGGTACTACAACTGCAGGTAGTTAAGCCAGGGGTGAAACACTGTTACTACAGCTGCAGGTAGTTAAGCCAGAGGTGAAACACAGGTACTACAGCTGCAAGTAGCAAAGCTGTTTCTTGATTTCCTTTCTTAGCGGGCATCTAGCGGCACGAGTTCTATAGTCTTCTGCAGCTTAAGGTATTTTAGTTGAGGTGATGAGGTGCATTCTTTGTAGGTGTGTCCCTCGTTGCGTGATGTGGTGGACCGTCCTGGCTCGATGTTCCTAGCGCTGGCGTTTTTAATTTATTCGTATTACACGCATTTTTTTGTTGTTACGCCATGGTCATACTTGGCAAAAGCTTCTGCAAAATTTGTGTATAGTGCATTTGCGTTGTGTGGTCTTCCAGTGACTCTAAGACCATGTCGTTATAGTCCAGAAATTGTGAGTCAGGAGTAACGAGCTGTAAACCCATGTTGTAGGTTGTGCAATAATTGTGATACCGTGTGTTTAGCAGTATTGCTTCTTAAATATCTTTCAAATATCTTAATTATGTGGGACATCAGCGTTATTGGCCTATATTTCTTTTTTTTTCTTTTTTTTTTGCAAATGCAAATGTAGCTATGTCCGTGATTTTTTTTTAATGATTATGGGATGATTCTTGTGTCCTGATTCAGACTCCATCAAATGTTCATACCTTTTATTTTTACATTTCAAGACGGACTAGGGTGCAAGGCTGCAATTGTTTCTTTAGTCTTTTGATATTAGGATTACTTAAAAAAATATGGGTTACAAGAAGAATTTTGGTTCTCATTCATGAACACATCTGGATTGTCAATTTTTATGTCTGATTAATTGCTCACTAAGCACATATTTGGATGAGGTAATACATATTTTGCGTAAAAAAGGATAAATAAGTATACGAGATATGGTATAGGGCGTAATACAGTAGTTTGTATTGGTGGATAAAAGTTTGATGGGTAGACTTCAGGATGTAATGTTTATAGAGAAGCAACAGATATATCAGATCATTTTTTAGTTGTAGCTACAGTGATGATGGGGTACAAAGAGAATGGTATCAGGAAGTAAGAGAGAGAGAGAGAGAGAGTGGTGAAGGTTTAAAAACTAAAGGAGGCAGTTAGGGTAAGATATAAGCCACTATTGGTAGAAAGATGGGTTAGTGGGATTATAGGCTGAAGATGTATGGTGTAGATTTAAGAATACACTGTTCAGCAGAAGTTTGTGGATATAGGAGGGTGAGTGCGGGAAAGAGGAGCGTATGAGAGGTTTATACAAAGTGGAAGTGATATAAGGAAGGAGGAGTATTTGGGGAGAAAAACAGAGGTTAAGAGAGTGGTGAAGGAATGTAAAGAGAGAGCAGATGAGAGAGTGGGTGAGATGCTGTCCAAATTTTGCTGAGAATAAGAAAAAGTTTTGGAGTGAGATTAATAAGTTGAGAAAGCCTCGGGAGCGAATGGATTTAACAGTAAAAACAGAAAAGGAGAGTTATTGGATACAGAGTTGGAGGTATTGGGAAGATAGAGGGAATACTTGAGGAACTGCTAAATGTTGATGAAGATAGGGAAGCTGTGATTTCGTGCATTGACCAGGGAGGTATAGCATCTTTTAGGAGTGAGGAAGAGCCAGATGTGAGCGTGGGGATGGTATGTGAAGCTGTAGGTAACATGAAAGGCTAAAACAGTTGGGATTGATGGGATAAAGACAGAAATGTTAAAAGCAGGTGGGGATATGGTTTTGGAATGGTTGGTGCTATTATTTAATAAATGTATAAGTAAGGGGAAGGTACCTAGGGAATGGCAGAGAGCATGCATAGTTCCTTTGTATAAAGGCAAATGAGACATAAGAGAGTGTAAGAATTATAAGGGAATAAGTCTGTTGAGTATACCTGGCAAGGTGTATGGTAGAGTTATTATTGAAAGAACTAAGAGGAAGAAAGAGAGCAGGATCGCATATGAACAAGGAGTCTTTAGGAAAGGTAGGGGGTGTGTAGACCAAGTATTTACAGTGAAGCATATAAGTGAACAGTATTTAGATAAGGGTAAAGAGGTTTTCGTTGCATTTATGGATTTGGAAAAGGCATATGATAGGGTAAATAGGGGAGCAATGTGGCAGATGGTGCAAGTGTATGAAACAGGTGGTAGGTTACTGAAAGCAGTTAAGAGTTTTTATGAGGATAGTGAGGCTCAGGTTAGAGTATGTAGGTGAGCGGGAGATTATTTCCCAGTAAAAGTAGACCTCAGACAGGGATGTTTGATGTCACCGTGGTTGTTCAAAATATTTATTGATGGGGCTGTAAGAGAAGTTAATGTCCGGGTGTTGGGAAGAGGTGTGGGATTGAAAGATAAGGAATCTAACACAAAGTGGGAGTTGCCACAGATGGTTTTTGCTGATGATACTGTGTTTTTGGGAGATTCTGAAGAGAAGCTACAGAGGTTAGTGGACGAATTTGGGAGGGTGTGTAAAAGAAGTAAATTGAAAGTGAACATAGGAAAGAACAAGGTGATGAGAATAAAAAAAATAGGTAATGAAATATTGGAGGGAAAGAGTATGGAGGAAGTGAATGTTTTCAGATATTTGGTCTGTAGAGACAAAGAACTTTATCCATGGAAGCAATGAGATGAATGTATGAGAAAAAAATGTGAATTGTGGTACCAACACTGTCATATGGGTATGAAGCATGGGTGGTGAATGTCGCAACAAGGAGAAGGCTGGAGGCAGTTGAGATGTCGTGTCTGAGAGCAATGTGTAGTGTGAACATTATGCAGAGAAAACGTAGTTTGGAGATTAGGAGGTGCGGGGTTTCTAAAAGTATTATACATAGGGATGGGGTGGTTTGGACATTTAGAGAGGATGGAACGAAATAGAATACTTGGAGGGCATATAAATCTGTAGTGGAAGGAAGGCTGGGTAGGGGTCGGCCTAGGAAAGGTTAGAGGGAGGTGGTAAAGAAGGTTTTTTGTGCGAGGGGCTTAGACTTCCAGCAACTATGCGTGAGCGTGTTAGAAGCGAGTGGAGACAAAGGTGTTTCTTCTTTGTCGGGTCACCCTATCTTGGTGGGAAACGGCCGATGTGTTAATACATACAAATAAAATAAACACATATTGTGACTTCAGCATCTCTCATCAGTGTCATGTGACGATGACATAGTTAACAGTGTTAGCATGGGTAGCATCAGTGTCAAGTAGAGGTGTAATATTAGTATCTGTCACAACAACGACATTATACTAACCTCCATGCCACCATTATCTGTCACATCAATTGCATTCTCCTCACCTCCCTGGCATCCTTAAGTCTTTTAAGGAAATTAAGAGCCACAATCTCTGCAACTGTGCACGGTAGTCTCCCATTGATTAACTGTATTGACCTGTAGCGTAGCTACACGTGCCACCCCGATACAATGACTGTACTGGTTACAAATGATCGTGCTGACGTGTGTGGCTGCTGGGACAGGTCACTGGGTTAGTCACTTTCTTTTGTTGACCGTGTGGCTCCGGGGAGACGCACTGGGTTGCCATAACCGTGTTGACGTGTGACTCCGTGAACACAGGAAAGGCACAGCGATACAATGACTTTTGACTACGTGGCTGCAGGGAAGGGAGGCAGTTACAGTGACAATGCTGTGTGGCTGAGGGATGTTGGGAAGGGGCACTGGGTTACAATGACCAGGTAAGGAAGGGAGACGGAGCACGGGGTTACAAAGCTCAGCTTCGTCACAAGTTGTTTCACTCAAGTCTTCATGTTGAAATATTCCAGGTTTTCTAACCGTCCAAGACGCTGTATTTCAATCCTGAATTCCTGTACGATACTGTACTTCTTCTCTCTGGTAACTAATATCTGTACCTGCATAGCCATGTACACTGGTCCTGGCGTGTACCTGCATAGCCGTGTACACTGGTCCTGGCGTGTACCTGAATAGCCGTGTACACTGGTCCTGGCGTGTACCTGCATAGCCGTGTACACTGGTCCTGACGTGTACCTGTATGACCTTGTACACTGGTCCTGACGTGTACCTGTATGACCTTGTACACTGGTCCTGCCGTGTACAAAGAAATAAAATATTACGTCAATGTATTTGATTTTCTTCATTGCGTTTCACAAACTTATAAAAATTGCGTCAAAAATGTGTTTGGTAGTGTTCTATGTTATTGTGTTCTGTGTTTGGTAATGTTCTGTGTTATTGTGTTCTGTGTTTGGTAGTGTTCTGTGTTATTGTGTTCTGTGTTTGGTAGTGTTCTGTGTTTGGTAGTGTTCTGTGTTATTGTGTTCTGTGTTTGGTAGTGTTCTGTGTTATTGTGTTCTGTGTTTGGTAGTGTTCTGTGTTATTGTGTTCTGTGTTTGGTAGTGTTCTGTGTTTGTATTACACGAGTGTCCGGGGTCATTCTTGGTGTATAATTACCTATTTATAGTTACAGAAGCGGAGATATGCTTGTGTGTGTGCACTCGTATCTGCGTGCGTGTACGTACACGTGTGTACATGCGTCTACGTGTCAACAGTATTACTTGTGTAGTATACACATATAATGAACCCTCCTAACATACGTGCGTGCATGTACGTGTACGTGCGTGCTTGTACACACGCTTGATAGTGCAGTCGGTGCTCTGCTGGACACTTTAGTGTGATCATGTATGTGTTTATTATTTTTATTTGGTAGGGTGTGGAGCTTACGTATATGTTCACAATATGAATTGTCATGACGTGTATTGTACATACTGTTTTAAATAAAATATGAAAAAAAAGTTGCGTACTTCAGGTCGCACTTAGATTCACCTGAATTTTCGTCAATAAAATTAAAAATTAGTAACTTATTTTAATACCAAATAGTATAATGAGGAAAGTTAAACACTAAGCATTACTGAACGACAGCTACGTTCTTCCTGACTCACGTGATCGTAATAACATGATTTCAGATAAATCAGGGAACGGGTGGGGTTTGAACCCATGGCGAGTGAATCTTAAAACTTAGAGGCCAGTGGGTTAACCACTCGGCCAGCTGGCTCTAATAAGATGCATCCGACCAGGTATATTTCTATATACCATAGGAAGGTTAGCATGGGCCATCACTGTGACTACACCCGTTCAGTGATTTATTTTCATTCTTCCTGGTTTCTGCTCTCAAACTAAAATATCCCAGTTTGCTTTTCGTCACATTCACAAGAAAGCGCTAAATCCAAATGGGTCATACAAAGCTAATATAAAAATTCAACGCTGAGTATACATTGAATATGTGTAATAAAAGAAAACCAATAACAATTGCAAAGTTAGGGGGAAGAGAATTAACGTGGGTGCTTAAGAGTAAACTGCATTTCCTAAAACTAAAGTAAGGTTCATTGTGGGTAGCTAACCTGCTTAGGAAAGCCCCTGGTTGAATGCCAAGACGAACAGGTGAGAAAGGGAGGCACAACGTAGTACGTGGAGCACGTCTCCTGGCTGCAGTAGCAGCAACGTGCCAGGCTGCCCATGTGAGCTAGCTCGATTTAGCTATGTAAGTCAAGGTCAGGGGATCACACTGACCTGGACGACAGTCTTGACACACGAGGACATTGTTCTCTGCCTCGGTCACAGCAACCATTGTTTTCAAGAAAGGTTCTCTCTAACAAAGATCTATGCCACTGAAAGAAATAAATTCACAGCTTTAACCTTATCACGCTTTATCACATTATTCTGCAGCTAGTGCATCCCATTTATTTACAATTACCTGCACAATGTGTCCGAAGAGAGATAGGAGAGGCGCGCTACATGAACGCTCGCACACACCTCTCTATCGTCAACATTTTGCCACAATGATCAAGTTTCCCCATACCCCCTCCCCCATCTCAGGAAAATATCTTACCTACCGAACTACTAGAACCCTGCTTCAACAGACTATATGCATACACATCAACAGCAACCTCCACAGGAATCCCTATTGAACCAACACTTCCTTCCCATCCACATACACCTGACAACACAGAACCTACACCATCCACTGTGCTCCCTACAGCTTCCAATATGCTCCCTACAGCACCCACTATGCTCCCTACAGCACCCACTACCTCTTCGATACCCACTCCTTCTACCTCCCAGGTCCCCGAAAACACCAATACAAACATGGACACAACTCACGACGCCTCAAGCCGTACCACCAGAAGCAAATCAAACAACACTAAACAACACCAAAACGCCGACCCCAAAGCAGGGCGAGCTAACATAGAAAAAATAAGAAAAAAACAAAAACCCTCAGACATCTTACTAAATAATTTAGGATCAAACACAAACACACACACAAACACATTCACTGAAATCACCCCCGACGGTATCACTAAAATGGGAATCCATCCCGACTTGGCTAAACCTATGTACCCTGCACCCACAAGCAACACTGAACATGGCTCTTAAGGCCACACAGTTTAATATACGTAGCTACAACATAAACAAACACATATTGGCTGAATTCATTGAGGCTGAACGTCCAGATGTGCTGCTCCTAAACAGTACATGTATGCGTGACACTCAACGGATCAGACACTGGGGTTACACTTCACGTCAATCTAGTGCTGATCCCTATAATGGTACGGCCATTATGGTGAACAGTACTATACGACATGAATTCCTAAACATCCCCTTCACTTGCCCTCCTAAACATCCCCTTCACTTGCCCTCCTAAACATCCCCTTCACTTGCCCTCCTAAACATCCCCTTCACTTGCCCTCACAGCCTGGCAGTAAAAGTCTTCACTCTCCATGGACCTATCATTCTTTACACTACTTATGCCCGACCAAACTCCAACATCAACATCACAGACATAACCCTTCTCTTTAATCACTCTAACATTCCAGTATATCTCCTTGCAGATCTCAATGCAAAACATACAGACTTCCATGACACTTTCACAAACACTCACGGAAACCAACTAAAACAAGTAGTTAAACAAAAACACTTAATCCACCTGGGCCCACACTTCAACACATTCTTCGGTCCTAGGGGCCAGAGTAAGCCAGACATTATCATTACAAACAGAGCCAGCCTCTACCTCCATCACCACATTTCACCAGGACCACTCTCTGGCTCAGACCACATACCTATTACTCTTCACATCTCTGCAAACCCTATTCTCATCCCTTCCAGACATATACCTTCCTTCTCTAGGGCAAACTGGGACTCCTTCAAACAACACCTAAACAACGCTAACCTAATACATAACTTTGACAACAAACCCATATCTGACATTGACACTCAATTAAATCGTATACAAAATTCTATAACACAAGCTGCCGAAAACTCCATTCCTAAAACAAAATACACTACCAGATACTCCTTTCGTCCTTCTACAAGGACAAAACGTCTACTCCTATACTATCGACACCGCTTTGCCACAAACCACCACAGATACCCACAGGTCAGTAGGGACCTCACCTTCCTAAGAAACAACATTATCCGCAGTTTGGATGAGGACCATGCCAAACACTGGCAATCCCTCATCCAGGCTGCGGAAACACACCGCATTCGGGACCCTAAACAATTCTGGACCTTCATCCGGAAGGTTACAGGAGTCCCAAAAACAACACACTTCCAACACATAACACATAACAACATAAACATTACAGACCCCACCCAAGCAGCACATGCCTTCCAAAACATATGGGAACACATTTTTCACCCACACCCTCCAGACCCAGCTGCAATACAACATTCACAAGCTGTAGAACACTGGGTCTCCACACATAGACACATCACAAACCCTGACCCAATCATTCAGCTTTCCTCTCTCACCTCCACTCACATTTTAAACACTCCTCTCTCCCAACCTAATGTCAAAGCGCTAATCCTGAAGCTTCCTCCAAAAGCACCAGGAGCCTCTGGCCTCTCCCACCACATTCTCCGACACTTCCCCGACTCTGTTATCTCTGCTCTTACTAACCTATACAATGCATGCCTTGCATCTGGCTATTTTCCTCCCCTTTTCAAATCTGCTATTGCCACTCTCATTCCCAAACCGAACAAAGACCCAACTGACCCAAAGAACTACAGACCGATTAGCCTTCTTGAAACCTTAGGTAAGACGTTTGAAAGACTCATAAATAAAAGACTAAGGACTCACCTTGAAACAAACCACCTCCTGACAGACCGCCAATTCGGCTTCCGACAACACAGATCTACACAAGCAGCCCTAAATATCATTTTGAACTATATTCAAATTAATAAGGCACAAGGACGTACAACAGCCCTGGTTGCAAAAGACGTGGAAAAAGCTTTTGACACTGTCTGGCACTCAGGGCTCAAGTACAAGCTATGTAACCTTTTTGACCTTCCTCAGAATGCCAAAAAATTACTATGCAACTTCCTTGATGACCGTACAATGCGAATTAAGTTCAAAAACTGTCTCTCTGACTCTTTTACCCTTCAAGCTGGAGTCCCCCAGGGATCTGTGCTCTCTCCTACCTTATACATCCTTTACACTAACGACATTCCTGACCCAGCACATTGCACTACACTCACACTGGCCTACGCAGATGACATCACACAACTCATTGCACATGAACAATGTAGATACCTATCACTCAGAACACAACGTGAGGTAGACAGGATTAGTGCATGGGAGATCCTCTGGCGAATAAAAACCAATGCAAACAAATCAAAGATTACATATTTCTTCCAAAGAGGAAACCGCAGACCAATGCCTGTCTACCTAAGAACTACCACTACACGAACACCCATTCCACGTACACGAAACACTACAGTCCTTGGAGTTACTTTGGACTCCAGACTGAGATTACACACCCACATAAACACTAAAAGAGTTATGGCCAGTAATGCCCTCGGTAGACTGCTCAAGCTCAGAGACTCACACCCAAACACCAAACTCCACCTGTACAAGGCTCTTATAAGACCACTCATCACATACACACCTCTTGCCCTCTCTCTTGCTGCCAAAACAAACATCTTGAAACTACAGCGAATCCAGAACCGAGCATTGCGGTGGGTGCTGGGAACGAAGTGGGATGACTTCGCCACCAGTGAATCCTTACACAACAGGACTAGCACCCCTGCTCTGAACGTGTTCTGGAAAGAACTCAGTGATAGACAAATAGACCGACTTGAAACCTATCAAGACACATGGACAACCTTCCTAGACGAAACCATCAGACAGCCAGACAACAACCTAAATCTATTTCAATCTATTGATAATCCTGCACCTACTCCTCTATACGTCTAAAACTATCCCTCCTATCTAATTCCTAATTTCTACCCTGCCCTCTGCAGGGGTGGACCTTAAAAGACGTCCTTTGTACCCTCCAAAAGCCCCTGATAACCCCTATAAAATCAATGCATTCTGGGATAAAGCAGTACAAATAAGCAAACCAGCAATGACGTTTTGGTTGCCGCCCTATGGGAACAGTGTCGTGCCTCCCGAGCCAAGTCCAGTAATACACTGAGCAAATCAACACAGCAGATCATCACACCCAGAAACGCCTCCTCCTTCATGCCAACCAACGCTATGCTGCTGGGTTTAGCCCTGGCTCTTTTCCTTCAACTATCGAAATTCCTCTCACCTACTATTCTTCATCTATCCAAATCTCCATTTTTCACCCTTATGGGTCTTACCTGAGAGTATACCTACCTACCTAATGATCAAAACATTGCCAGCAGGGAGCAATGTATATAGTCCCCCAGCAGGGAGCAATGTATATAGTCCCCCAGCAGGGAGCAATGTATATAGTCCCCCCAGCACGTAGCGCAGGTTTTTGCAGTCTGTTGTACAATCCATGAACTCGTTTAAGCTTCTCATCGTCTCCTCCACGAGTTATACTGCATAATAAAAAGTTTTGTAATCTTTATTTATATAAATATCTGATTTATAAAGCATTTTAAGATTATGCAGCCAATGACGTAAATGACAGTGGATAACGTATACAAAAGCAACTTGTTCACTTAGTAATACCTGTACGGTATAAGAATTAAAAAAATATATAACTATCGAACTAAATATAGCTCTTGAGATGGAGACCAGGTATGCGGGTAACTGGCGTGTAAGATGGCCTGCCTGAGAGTACATACTCAGAAAATGTCATTGAAATACCCCGTCCACGGAATCTGAGTCGCAGGTGATGGTGTTCCACGCAGGTCAGCGGCTAACCTGCGGGAGTTGTCATGCATATGAAGGTGTAAGTATATTTAGGCACAGGTACACGTAAGTACAGTTATCATATAGAGTGTAAATTACCTAGGATAACCCAATCAAGTCAGACGAAGTGACTTATTTCCATAGGGGCTTTTGTAATATCTTATTATTTAAACCTTAAAAGTTAAAACAGCTACGTAATTTTGTGAAAATCAGTTACAGTAAAAGGAGATTCAATAGGAATAAAGTAAAGTGAGTTATTTACATTAACATTAAAGAGAGGATCAACTTACAATAATGTTCGAGATACAAGAAATCATTCTCCTCCCTTTCTGAAGCTTCGTTCATTAGGTACCTTTTAGCTCTCTTCTTGAACTGACTCATGCTAGGACAGGCTTTGACATTTGCAAGCAATCCTTTCCACTCCTTTATTGTTGTACAATAAAAAGTGTTTGAAGCCTGACCACCTACTGTGTTCACTTCTCCTAGTACCAGACTTATTTTGGTTCCCAGCCTTGACAAAGTGGCAGCAACATATTCTGGACACTGCTTGTGAACAATTTTATAAACATGATTTAACTTCAGTTGTTTTACTCTGTCTTCAATATTCAGCATATCCAGTTGTTGTAATTCATCCTGGCCTACATGCTCTCTTGGACGCACGTCTAGGATGAATCTCACCATTTTGTTCTGAGTGATTTGTAGTCTGTCTTTCATTTTTTTTGTAAGTAAGGCAGAGTACATGAAGAGCAAGAATAATCTATATGGTATTGTATAATAGGATCCTGCGAGCCTCAGTAGGTAGACACTGCGCTAATCTATAGAGGAACTTTAGTCTGGCATTCGCTTTCTTTACTACATTGTTCCTTATCAATTCTTAGGACATGCTTGGGTCAAAGGTGATTCTCAGATATTTCACTGAAGATAATGAAGTGTTGGTTTCCCAATTACACTGGACATTAAAAGTATATACCCTTTTCGGTTTTCTTTTCGTGCCAAAGTGTAGGGTTTCTGTTTTCTCGAGGTATAGCGATAGTTTGTTTTCAACTAACCATTTGCCGCAGGTCTCTAGCTCTAGTGATAGTAGCCAACTAGGCAATCACTAGCCTTGGTTCACATCCTTATGGATGTGAATGTATCACATCCATGAGGATCGGGGTGACACGGAAATTGTGACGGAGTGAATGGCGCACCTCGCAGGCTGCTGGCTTAAAGGATGTGGATCAGGTGTTGATGGAAATTTTTCCTTAGAGAAGAAAGGGGTGTCTTCGGTGATTTGAGGATAGGTCAGGGGCTCAGGTGTGTGATGAGGATGCTGTGAAGTCCCAGGATAGCTCAACTGCACCTGTTATGCATGGGAGAGCCTTTGGTGGGGATCAGTGAAGTAGTGGGGTGTGCATCAGGCTGCCTTGATCGAGAGGTGTGAAGTGGAGGATTCGCATACCAGGAAACGATGGGGTAATGATGGTTAAGACACTTATCGTCAAGGGGCCCAAGGCACCGGAGGTTATGGCCAGCAGAGGCGCTGTCGAAACAGTTTGAGGAGACCTACATGTCTCTGGCAAGTGACTCTCAACGTTAATGGTTTTTTTGTAGTGGCAAAAGCGGAATGGTTTGCGAGGTTGCTTCGAAGTTATAAGTAAGGTTGATGTCACGTTTTTGCAAGAGCACAACCGCAAGGATATATAAGATTTGGAGATTTCAGGTTATGTGGCATATGAGTAGCCTAGTGTACGTTTAAGGTTGGTGTGGCCCGCTTGTGTATCATCGTAGTGAGAATGGTATTGATGGTAGCATCATCCGTGTGGACGGGGCGTGACTGAGTTGTTGAGTGTTTCTCATATACTTATGTGTATTCGCCAGTAGATGGCGATCTGAGGGTTAAAAATACTATTATCAGATAGGATTTGGTCTTTTTTTCTCAGATTGTTACCGGCCTTAATATTTGTCGGAGGGGACTGGAAGTGTGTTGTCAGAAAGTTGTCACCCCAAGAGGGAAGAGGCATTATTTCCTGGTACTGTGAGTTGTTGCGTGATGTGATTTAAAAATACACGGGGGGCAAACACTAGGACATATTTATTAGAAGACGTTCCGGTTCTGGGATCTTGATCAAGGTCCCAGAACCGAAACGTTTTATAATAAATATGTCCTAGTGTTTGTTCACGTGTTTTTGTAAATCATTTTGTCGGTATCAGTTACCAAGGTTTATACCATACCGTTGCGTGATGTGCACTTGAAGGATGTGTGTTGTGTGTCAAAGGTGTTGCCAGCACATATGCATGTAAGGAGGAATTATGGTGCCAGATTAAACAGAATTTGTCAAATCGTCCATAACTACACGTTCAGTATGCACCGTGACACCTGCATATTCTCATCATCTTACGGAGCTTAACGGAAGTTAAGTACTGTGATCTTAGAAGACGAGGAGCGGTGGTGGGGTTTGCGGGTTGAGGAAGATACAATAACGAAAGTTTTATGCAGTGGAGAGTCTTACAACAACTATGTTGTGGGCAAGGAGCGCACACTTCTAATGGGTAATGTGTGTTAAGTCATCTCTGTTATCATGCTGAGATCGACTAGACAGAGTATTTCAAAACACTTGTATTCTCATATGATTGTGTTCTCTTATAGTGTTATGGGAGGAGACTTTCCCCGGTGTTGATGTGATGTGGTCGTAAGAGGGTGATAGTCACACGTAGGAACAACGCATCTCACTGCGAATGTATGTGTGTGTGTGTGTGTGTGTGTGTGGTGTGTGTGTGTGTGTGTGTGTGTGTGTGTGTGTGTGTGTGTGTGTGTGTGTGTGTGTGTGTGTGTGTGGTGTGTGTGTGGTGTGTGTGTGTGTGGTGTGTGTGTGGCTTGTGTGGCTTGTGTGTGTGTGTGTGTGTGTGTGTGTGTGTGTGTGGCTTGTGTGGCTTGTGTGTGTGTGTGTGGTGTGTGTGTGGTGTGTGTGGTGTGTGGTGTTGTGTGGCTTGTGTGGGTGTGTGTGTGTGTGTGTGTGGCTTGTGTGTACTCACCTAATTGTACTCACCTAATTGTACTCACCTAATTGTGGTTGCAGGGGTCGAGACTCAGCTCCTGGCCCCGCCTCTTCGCTGTCTGCTACTGGGTCTCTGCTCTCCATGCTCCATGAGCTTTATCATACCTTGTCTTAAAACTATGTATGGTTCCTGCCTCCACTATATCTTTCTCTAGACTATTCCACTTCCTGACTACTCTGTGGCTGAAGAAATGCTTCCTAACATCCCTTTGACTCATCTGTGTCTTCAGCTTCCAATTGTGTCCCCTTGTTTCTGTGTTCCCTCTCTGGAACATCCTGCCACTGTCTACCTTGTCAATTCCCCGCAGTATTTTGTATGTCGTTATCATGTCTCCTCTGACCCTTCTTTCCTCCAGTGTTGTTAGTCCTATTTCCCTCAACCTTTCTTCATAAGACAGACCCCTGAGTTGTGGAACTAACCTTGTCGCAAACCTTTGCACTTTCTCTAGTTTCTTTACGTGCTTGACCAGGTGTGGGTTCCAGACTGGTGCTGCATATTCTAGTATGGGCCTGACGTACACGGTATACAGTGTCTTGAACGATTCCTTGTTAAGGTAACGGAACGCTAATCTTAGGTTTGCCAGTCGCCCATATGCTGCCGCAGTTATCTGGTTGATGTGTGCCTCCAGAGACGTGCTTGGCGTTATACTCACTCTAAGGTCTTTCTCCTTTGCCGAGGTTTGTAGCCTTTGTCCGCCTAGCTGGTACTCTGTCAGCGGTCTTCTTTGCCCTTCTCCGATCCTCATGACTTTGCATTTGGAGGGATTGAATTCGAGAAGCCAATTGCTAGACCAGATGTCGAGCTGCCTGGTCCTCTTCCAATGTGATTCTCCTCATTATTTTCACATCATCCGCGAATAGAGACACTTCTGAGTCTATCCCGTCCGTCATGTCATTTACATATACCAGGAATAACACTGGTCCTAGGACTGACCCCTGCGGTACACCGCTCTCACCGGCTCCCACTGTGATACCTCATCACGCACCATGACCCGTTGCTGTCTCCCTTTGAGGTATTCCCTGATCCATTCCAGTGCCCTTCCTGTTATACATGCTTGTTCCTCCAACTTCTTTACTAATCTCATGTGAGGAACTGTGTCGAAGGCCTTCCTGCAGTCCAGGAAAAAGCAATCAACCCACCCTTCTCTCTCCTGCCTTACCTCTGTTACTTTATCATAGAACTCTAGGAGGTTTGTTACACAGGATTTGCCTTCCCAGAATCCGTGCTGCCTGGTGTTTATTATCCTGTTCAGCTCAAGGTGTTCCACCATTCTTTTCCTGATGATTTTCTCCAGGACTTTGCACACTATACATGTAAGTGACACCGGTCTATAGTTTAGTGCCTCTTTTCTGTCTCCTTTTTTAAAGATGGGGACTACGTTGGCCTTCTTCCATACCTCAGGTAGCTGCCCAGTTTCAAGGGATGTGTTGAATATTATGGTAAGTGGCACACTCAGTACCTCAGCTCCTTCCCGAAGAACCCACGGGGAGATATTGTCCGGACCCATCGCCTTTGAGGTGTGTGTGTGTGTGTGGCTTGTGTGTGTGTGTGTGTGTGTGTGTGTGTGTGTGTGTGTGTGTGTGTGTGTGTGTGGCTTGTGTGTGTGTGTGTGTGGCTTGTGTGTGTGTGTGTGTGTGTGTGTGTGTGTGTGTGTGTGTGTGTGTGTGGCTTGTGTGTGTGTGTGTGTGTTGTGTGTGTGTGTGGCTTGTGTGTGTGTGTGTGTGTGTGTGTGTGTGTGTGTGGTGTGTGTGTGGCTTGTGTGTGTGTGTGTGGTGTGTGCTTGTGTGTGTGTGTGTGTGTGTGTGTGTGTGTGTGTGTGGTGTGTGTGTGTGTGTGTGTGTGGTTTTGTGTGTGTGTGTGTGTGTGTGTGTGTTTTGTGTGTGTGTGTGTGTGTGTGTGTGTGTGTGGTGTTGTGTGGTGTGTGTGTGTGTGTTGTGTGTGTGTGTGTGTGTGTGTGTGTGTGTGTGTGTGTGTGTGTGTGTGTGGGAGGGATGGTGTACAGTAGCCTCGTACGCTGAGTTTGCTCCGTATCATTGAATTTTCTTTTATGTTCCTGTAATATATTTGACTCTCCATGTGTACATATATTAATAATGTGAATATTAAATATGATAGTTCATGAACGGCAGTTGTATGTCGTTGATTTTTTTCATGTTATTGAATCCTTCATGTGAGTTCATTGTTTTACACACGTGGCCAAGTTTTATTTTATGTTCGTCACCAACATTTTATATCAGTTTGGTTTTGATGGCCATTGTAATCTGTTATATGAATCTAGGGAAACCTATTTGAATTTACGCATCCATATTTTTGACTAATGTGTATTCTTGGGTGTGTATTTTGTGGGGATTACATACAACGGCTGTATGTATCTATTACATACAACGGCAGTATGTATCTATTACATACAGCGGCAGTATGTATCTATTACATACAACAGCAGTATGTATCTATTACATACAGCGGCAGTATGTATCTATTACATACAACGGCAGTATGTATCTATTACATACAACGGCAGTATGTATCTATTACATACAACGGCAGTATGTATCTATTAAATACAACGGCAGTATGTATCTATTACATACAACGGCTGTATGTATCTATTACATACAGCGGCAGTATGTATCTATTACATACAACGGCAGTATGTATCTATTACGTACAGCGGCAGTATGTATATATTACATACAACGGCAGTATGTATCTATTACATACAACGGCAGTATGTATCTATTACATACAGCGGCAGTATGTATCTATTACATACAACGGCAGTATGTATCTATTACGTACAGCGGCAGTATGTATCTATTACATACAACGGCAGTATGTATCTATTACATACAACGGCAGTATGTATCTATTACATACAACGGCAGTATGTATCTATTACATACAGCGGCAGTATGTATCTATTACATACAACGGCAGTATGTATCTATTACATACAACGGCAGTATGTATCTATTACGTACAGCGGCAGTATGTATCTATTACATACAACGGCAGTATGTATCTATTACATACAGCGGCAGTATGTATCTATTACATACAGTGGCAGTATGTATCTATTACATACAGCGGCAGTATGTATCTATTACATACAGGGCAGTATGTATCTATTACATACAGTGGCAGTATGTATCTATTACATACAGCGGCAGTATGTATCTATTACATACAACGGCAGTATGTATCTATTACATACAGTGGCAGTATGTATCTATTACATACAAGCGCAGTATGTATCTATTACATACACGGCAGTATGTATCTATTACATACAGCGGCAGTATGATCTATCATTATCATACGGATGCGTAGGAAGCAGTATGTTCATTATTACATACACGGCAGTATGTATTCATATGCGTTACATTACATGCGCGTATGTATTTATGTAATAACTTTGGCAGTATGATCTATTTATACGCGGAGTGTGAAGTCTATTCATCGGGGTTGTATGTTGTGAATAGTTGGTCAGTTGTTTTTGTAGTTGGGGTGAGTACTGTTTTTACTACTAGTGCAGTATGTATCTATTACTACAGCTGGCGGTATGTATCTATTACTACAGCTGGCAGTATGTATCTATGTGATACGTGGCAGTATGTATATTACATACAGTGGCAGTGTGTTGTTGTACTGTTGTGCTTGTATGTGTATCATTTGTGGAGTGTTGTGTTGGTGGTGTAGTACGTTGGTCAGTGTATGTTATGGGTGTAGTACATGTCTGGTATAGTGTTGTGGTACTTTAGTCAGTTGGGGTTGTGTTGTGGTGAGTACATGGCGTGGTCTTTACTGTGCGTGTAGTACGTGGGTTGGTTGTAGTACTGTTGGGTTGGTCTGGTGTAGCACTCAGTTGGTCGGTTGTATCTATGTCTGACGTGTGTGTATGTTGGCTGGTTGTTGGTGGGTGGTACTGTGTTCAGGTGTGGCAGTACTGTTGGTGGTTCAGTAGGGTGTGTACTGTTAGTGTGGCGTTGTGACTTGGTGGTTCGTGTGATGTGTGCACGTGGTGGTGTGTAGGCAGTGTGTTTGTTGGTTGTGTGTACGTTGTGTAGTTGTGTGTACGATTGTTTGTACTATGGTGGATACCGTTGGTTGGTTGATGGGTAACTGTTGGTGGTTGTGTGTGGTAACTGTTGGTGGTTCGTGTGTGGTGTATGACTGTTGGTGGGTGTTGGTGGTGTGGTACTGTTGGTGGTTGTGTTGGTGGTGTGTATTGTTGGTGGTTGTGTTGGTGGTGTGGTACTGTTGGTGTTTGGTGGTGTGGTTGTGTGGTGGTGTGGTACTGTTGGTGGTTGTGTTGGTGGTGTGGTACTGTTGGTGGTTGTGTTGGTGGTGTGTACTTGTTGGTGGTGTGGTTGTTGGTGGTGTGGTACTGTTGGTGGTTGGTGTGGTGGTGTGGTACTGTTGGTGGTTGTGTTGGTGGTGTGGTACTGTTGGTGGTTGTTTGGTGGTGTGGTACTGTTGGTGGTTGTGTTGTGTGTGTACTGTTGGTGGTTGGGTAGTTGGTGGTGTGGTACTGTTGGTGGTTGTGTTGGTGGTGTGGTACTGTTGGTGGTGTTGTGGTGTGAGTTGTGTGTGTGGTACTGTTGGTGGTTGTGTTGGTGTGTTGGTGGTTGTGTTGGGTGGTACTGTTGGTGGTTGTGTTGGTGGTGTGGTACTGTTGGTGGTTGTGTTGGTGGTGTGGTACTGTTGGTGGTGTGGTACTGTTGGTGGTTGTGTTGGTGGTGTGGTATTGTTGGTGGTGTGGGTTACTGTTGGTGGTTGTGTTGGTGGGTACTGTTGGTGGTTGTGTTGGTGGTGTGGTACTGTTGGTGGTTGGTTGGTGTACTGGTTGGTGGTTGTGTTGGTGGTGTGTGGTGAGCTGTGTTGGTGGTTGCTGTTGGTGGTGTGTTGGTGGTGTGGTACTGTTGGTGGTTGTGTTGGTGGTGTGGTACTGTTGGTGGTTGTGTTGGTGGTGTGGTACTGTTGGTGGTTGTGTTGGTGTGTGGTATGTGTTGGTGGTGTGGTACTGTTGGTGGTTGTGTTGGTGGTGTGGTACTGTTGGTGGTGTGGTACTGTTGGTGGTTGTGTTGGTGGTGTGGTACTGTTGGTGGTGTGGTACTGTTGGTGGTTGTGTTGGTGGTGTGGTACTGTTGGTGGTTGTGTTGGTGGTGTGGTACTGTTGGTGGTTGTGTTGGTGGTGTGGTACTGTTGGTGGTTGTGTTGGTGGTGTGTACTGTTGGTGGTTGTGTTGGTGGTGTGGTACTGTTGGTGGTGTGTTGGTGGTGTGTTGGTGGTGGTACTGTTGGTGGTGTGGTACTGTTGGTGGTTGTGTTGGTGGTGTGGTACTGTTGGTGGTTGTGTTGGTGGTGGGTACGTTGGTGGTGTGAGTTGTGGTTGTGTTGGTGTGGTATTGTTGGTGGTGTGGTACGTTGGTGGTTGTGTTGGTGGTGTGTACTGTTGGTGGTGGTTGTGGTGTGTACTGTTGGTGGTTGTGTTGGTGGTGTAGTATTGTTGGTGGTTGTGTTGGTGGTGTGGTATTGTTGGTGGTTGTTGTACTGTTGGTGGTTGTGTTGGTGGTGGTGTTGGTTTGGTGTGTACTGTTGGTGGTTGTGTTGCTGGTGTAGTATTGTTGCTGGTGTAGTATTGTTGGTGGTTGTGTTGGTGGTGTAGTATTGTTGGTGGTTGTGTTGGTGGTGTAGTATTGTTGGTGGTTGTGTTGGTGGTGTAGTATTGTTGGTGGTGTAGTATTGTTGGTGGTGTGGTATTGTTGCTGGTGTAGTATTGTTGCTGGTGTAGTATTGTTGCTGGTGTAGTATTGTTGGTGGTGTTTGTTGGTGGTGTAGTATTGTTGGTGGTGTGTTGGTGGTGTGGTATTGTTGGTGGTGTAGTATTGTTGGTGGTGTGTATTGTTGGTGGTGTGGTATGTTGGTGGTGTAGTTGTGGTGTGTATGTTGTGGTGTAGTACTGTTGGTGGTTGTATTGTTGGTGGTGTGGTACTGTTGGTGGTGTGTACTGTTGGTGGTTGTGTTGGTGGTGTGGTATTGTTGGTGGTGTAGTATTGTTGGTGGTGTGGTATTGTTGGTGGTGTGGTATTGTTGGTGGTGTAGTATTGTTGCTGGTGTAGTATTGTTGGTGGTGTGGTATTGTTGCTGGTGTAGTATTGTTGGTGGTGTGGTATTGTTGGTGGTGTGGTATTGTTGGTGGTGTGGTATTGTTGCTATTGTAATATATCTTCTTTACCTCGTTATTAAGAATAATGTGTTTGTTCAGGAGTGTTATATGTGGGTTGTACTGTTTATAGTTTGAGTTTGTAAATATTTACAATTTATCAATATCATGCGAGTACCAGCACTCAGTATGATCCTGAAAATGTTCAGCTTCTGAATGCATGTTTCCTTTTTACATGATTTTTATGGGTTCAAGAAGATGTTTGTGTAGTGTTATATATGTATAAAAATACGGGGATGGCTACACATATGAAGTGCATTTCCCTGTTCATATATGTCACACGAATGCTGTGTGCAAGCTTACAGTTACTTTACAAAGAGCAAAGAATTACTACGAGACAAGTGACAGTCAAAACCAGTTTATCCACTTTTGGGATGGCCTAACTTGTGCATCTGACTCCACCATATCGCACCACATTGAGTTGTTTTTCACAAATATAGTTTTAAAACTTACATTTTCCACTTTGACATTACTTGTAAATGTGCAGAGAGCCTTCACGGCACGCATAACTGCGATAAACCACCTCAATTACTGGGAACGCTTGAAGTTTCTAAACCTGTACTCCCTAGAACGCAGGCGGGAGAGATATATTGTTATATACACGTGGAAAATTATCGAGGGATTAGTACCAAACTTACACACGAAAATCACTCCCTACGAAAGCAAAAGACTCGGCAGGCGATGTAACATCCCCCCAATGAAGAGCAGGGGTGCCACTAGCACGTTGAGGGACAACACAATAAGTGTCAGGGGCCCAAGATTGTTCAACTGCCTCCCAGCATACATCAGGGGGATTACCAACAAACCCCTGGCTGTCTTCAAGCAGGCACTGGACAGGCACCTAAAGTCGGTACCTGACCAGCCAGGCTGTGGTTCGTACGTTGGACTGCGTGCTGCCAGCAGTAACAGCCTGGTTGATCAGGCTCTGGTCCAACATGAGGCCTGGTCACAGACCGGGCCGCAGGGGCGTTGACCCCTGGAATTCTCTCCAGGTAGACTCCAGGTATCGGTGTGAGGATGAATTTCGTATAAACGTTTGAACGTCAGTGTTAGCATAGGCTATAACTTATGGATTTGTATGTAACGTTGGGGTGTGAGTGTGATTTTGTGGGCTGTAGAGCGTGGCTTGAACTAAGCCGTAAATGTTTAGGCATTGTGGGTATTAGTATGAGCAGAGGTAGGTGATGAGAGGATGTGTAGAACATGGTGCGTATAGAGGGTGTTAAGAAAGTGGTAGGCATATCTGTGACCACGTGAAAATGTCATGAATATTCTTGTGTTTGTGATATGTGCGTATATCAGAATATTCTGATATATGCCAAGGTCATGTATAGTCTTGAACATGTGTGTGGGTGTGCGTATAGGGGGGTGCTACGTGGGCGTCAAGAAAATGTTTTTTTATTTTATGTGAGGTATGTCAGGGGTTGTGTGTGGATTTGCCATAAGTATTCCTGCAACGTACACCAAGAATGTGTGCGGAGACATTGCAGATTAAATGCATTTTCAGTGCAGTTAAGTTGTATATGCGATGTGAATATACAGAGGATGAGTAGAAGCTTTTAAGCTGAGTGGTGTTGCAATGTCAACCTTAGTCAGGTGTAACTTTGAAGTGTGTAACATATATGGACATGTGTTGGGGGTGGAGGAAGTGTATATTAGTAATAAACCTTCAACATTGTGTGTAGTGCATGGGATTTCCAGATATCATTACAGTAAACAAATGTGCAATCCCATCTAAGGAATTTATTTACAAGTATTTTGTAATATGTATAAATACTCTTATAAGGCTTTCAGAATAATATATATATAAATATATATATATATATATATATATACAAACTCTGCATCAGAGTACACAGTACCTTATCCACGACGCAGGACTCCAAATAAGTATGGGAGCCTAGACAAAGCTAGCTGATGTTTTTCCATACCCCGAAGCACCAAGCATATTTTCAAAGTTATTTCACCAAATCCTGTCACATACAGTGAACAACCAAAGTTCGGCTAGGCGCCCATACTTATTCTGGGGTCTGGCGTCATAGATAAAGTACTGTGTATTCTGATGCATTAGTTTGACTTAAATAGCAACGCCCTTCTTGCTGAATAAGGCAAGCGAAAATTTGTGTATGCAATAATTTCGCAAAAGTCATTCTGAACCTAACGAAAAAAATATATATTTCACTGTGTTTGTTTATTACTAAATTACTGTAAACTTATCTAAAATATATTTAGTTGGATTAGGCTAAATTAAATTGCGCTTGTTATAATAAGGTTAGGTAAGTTTTCTAAGGTTCTTTTGGTACAAAATTATTAATTTTTACATTAACATAAATGAAAAAGAAATATCTTTAAACGTATAAGAGAAAATTTTAGAAAAGACTTAATTTTAAATAAGTTCTTGCTAATTGACCAGTTTTACCTACTCGACACGACATATATATATATATATATATATATATATATATATATATATATATATATATATATATATATATATATATATATATATATATATATATATATAACAGATAGGGCCACTCCCCTCGCCCCCCATTCCTGGTCCCCTCCCCACATCCTGGTCTAGGCCTACTGACTTCCTGACCAAGAGTGTTGCCGTTTAGTGCCTCACGAATTACTCACACTCCCGCTCGCTACTCTCCCACCCTCATCCCCCATGCATCCATGCTGTCCTTCACCCGTTACCCCACAGCTGGCGCCCTCCCACCCCCACAATGTCACAAGAAATGCTGGGTTCCCAGGAATCTCCACGACAGAGCCAACGCCTTGGAACCCGTCCACGAGGCATCTGCCAGGTGTGCCATAGGGAATGTGCACTCAATCCCTCTACTGGCAACATCCGTGCACACAATGGATGTCTAGGCTCCAGGAGGGCTCCAAATGGGAACAGCCAACAGACCCTCCCAGCAGACAGAGCTGACAGCTACCCTGACTTCACCTCTTCAGAGGACCTAAAATCTGCAATCAAATTAACATCCACCAGGACGCTGACACACATCCCCAAAGCAGCTCGCCATCAAGCTGCCAGCAAATTCGCTGACCTCTTGAAGAAAGTCAACGATGCTCCTGCAAACAATGGATCCTGGCACAACCTACTGCTATTTGGCAATGCCTGTTTGGCTGTCCCACCAAGGAGGGACAAGTCACTAGCAACATCTGTTATCAGGGCAATAAATGCATTCCCTAGAGATGACAACCTTGTCCGTATCCCCTCCAGGGCGTCAAACACCCGCCAGGCAAATGTCAACAACAGGACACCTGACGCCTCAAAAATCAGGGCCCAAATTAGCAGAAAAATAGAAGAGGGTAATACTATCGGAGCACTGAGGCTTATAACCAGTGAGGATACCATCGCTCCTAAGGATGTCATTACAGCACAAGCCCTGAAGGACAAACATCCACCCAGGGCTCCCAGTACCAACATTGACCCCCTTGACATTGCAGCAGGTGAAGAACATTTAACCTTACAGGACGCCGATGTGTATAAAGCTGCTATGTCATTCCCACAGGGCTCAGCAGGAGGTTTCACCGGTTTAAGGCCACAACACTTAAAACAAATGTTCAATCCAGGTCTTGGTGAGGTTTCTGAGAGGTTGCTGTCTGAACTCACCAAATTTTCCAATGTGTGCCTGGCTGGCAGTGTCCCAGAGGCCATTAGACCCCTTTTCTTTGGTGCCTCACTGTGTGCCCTCCGGAAAAAGGATGGAGGAATCAGGCCCATTGCAGTGGGCAACACCCTTCGGCGCCTAGTTGCCAAGGCGGCAGTACGAATGGTGAGTCAAGATGCTGCCTCAATGTTGAAACCAACTCAGCTCGGTTTTGGTGTTCAACAAGGCTGTGAAGCAGCTGCCCATGCAGCACGAGTAAACATCAACAACATGTCCAATGAAAAAGCCTTGATCAAATTGGACTTTGCCAATGCTTTCAACTCTGTCAGAAGGGATGCTGCTCTCCAAGCAGTTTCTAGGCACTTTCCTTCCCTCTATCCCTTCATAGAATCGTGTTATAGGATGTTGGTCCTAGGATGGAAGCCGTGGAAGAGAGGCTGAGGGGGCATAGTGTCCCACTGACCTCAGCAGGCCTAGAAAGGGCAGTACCGTAGTGCCGCGAGATATGACACTAACAGACAACATAGGCTGTCTACACGACGTACGAACCGCAGCCCGACTGGTCAGGTACTGACTTTAGGTGCCTGTCCAGTGTATGCTTGAAGACAGCCAGGGGACTATTGGTAATCCCCCTTATGTATTCTGGGAGGCAGTTGAAGAGTCTTGGGCCCCTGACACTTATTGTGTTGTCTCTTATCATTATAGTGGCACCCCTGCTTTTCATTGGGGGATGCTGCATCGTCTGCCGAGTCTTTTGCTTTCATAGGGAGTGATTTTCGTGTGCAAGTTTGGTACTAATTCCTCTAGGATTTTCCAAGTGTATATGATCATGTATCTCTCCCGCCTGCGTTCAAGGGAGTACAGGTTGAGGAACTTCAAGTGTTCCCAGTAATTTAGGTGTTTTATCGCAGTTATGTGTGCCGTGAAGGTTCTCTGTACATTTGCTAGGTCAGCAATTTCGCCTGTCTTGAAAGGTGCTGTTAGTGCGCAGCAATATTCCAGCCTAGATAGAACAAGCGACCTGAAGAGTGTCATCATAGGCTTGGCATCCCTAGTTTTGAAGGTTCTCATTATTCATCCTGTCATTTTTCTAGCAGATGCGAGTGATACAATGTTATGGTAAAAGGAGGTAAGATGGTATCATGTCAACATGATACCATCACACTGGGTGCAAAGGAGATGCCCTACCAAGTACTTTAACAGTGTACCTAATAAAGTGGGCATTGAGTAAATGTTTGCCATATAAATGGTCCCAGTTATCAGTGAATATAATTTCACCTTTTTTAGCACTTATCTAGCCATGTATGACACTCACTAACAAAGGGGGAAATAAGTCCTTAGTTTCAGATTATAGACTAATCAATTTAATATTAATTGTGGGTGTGACATGCAAAGAGTATGTTACAATTTATTTGGCATATGTCACACTCCCATATAGGCTGCCTCCCAACCAGCGAACCGTGTGCTAAGGGTTTAACGATCGATAGGGTACCCGTTATTAAATAAGTACCTTGGTTCATTGACCAGTCACAGGCAAGTCCGCCAAAGCTGAAGCAATGTGGTTCACTTGTGGTAAGCACTGGCAGACTTGCCTACCTGCTGGTTGAGTACAGTGTACTCTGGCTTCTACTTTGCCATCTGACACCGTGGTGTACACTTATTATTCTATCTGTACATATTGCACATAGTGTACATACTTATATATAGTGGGTGAAGGCAAAATATGCATTATAGTCTACTGCTGAGTTTGTTTGCTCCAATTCCCAATACGACCAGATCTCACAGGCCATTCATTACCTGTGTTCGTAACAGTGGGAAAACTAAGAGAATCAATCACTGTTAAGGCAGTTGAAGCCACATTGAAAGATATCACTTGATCAGTTGAATTTGATACAGAGGGCACTACTTGCCTTACGAATTTAATTACATTTTCATTAAGGTATCTTAGGTGGTAGTCCATACTGTGTAAATGGGCTTATGTAAAGTCTTTGATAGTTACATTTAGGAAGATTAAAAAAAGTAGCAGCACACGGAATAGGAGAAACTGTCTCTTAAATAAAGGCATGGTTGCCAGATAGGCAAAAGAGAGTTTCCATAAATGGAGACCCTGGTTGTTCACAATCTACATAAACGACTCAGATGAAGGAATAAACAGTGACATAAGGAAGTTTGTCAACGACGCTAAAATTGGCCGTCATTCTTCTTATAGAATGTATCATTAATATTTTGAAGTTGATCAGAAGAAGCATTCTTTAATTATTAAATATAAATGAATATCACTATTTATTCAATAAAATTGGCAAACGGACTTATGTCAGTGTGAGTTTTGTGTTCGGTACACCATACCAGTGGTCAAAGTTTGAAGCCGATTAAATGAATCATTCTCCAGTTATGACATGGATCCCAATGATTCCAAGTTTATAATTATTTTATAAAATCAACAAATTTGCCTGCACGTAAACAAACCCTCATGGGTACTATTCTGGTACTGAGATCCGTAAGTCATTAAATATTGAATTTCTATCAACTGAAATTTAACTTACGTTAAATTTCAGTTGACCATTTTGGTTGAACATTTGAAGTTGACCATTTTGGTTGAATATTTGAAGTTACGCTACTGAAGATTTTGGAAGTTATCCAAGCCAAAGTATTTCTTCTTCCTCAGCTCTCTATGGCGCCACTCATCTCTATAAGCCACAAATAAAGTCTTATCCTAACCCCTTCCCCTCTTATTCTCCTCCCTTACTTTCCCCTCTCATTCTCCTCCCTTACTTCCTCTCTCATTCTCCTCCCTTACTTTCCCCTCCCCTTCCAGTAGTTGACTCTCAATTTCTCAAAGAAAAAAAGTGAATTTAGGGAATTAAAAGAGTATATATGCGATCAGTATTTGGAAGTTCTTGCAAGGCATCAAGTATGCTGCTTCTGCGGCCCAAATGTGGTCTAAAATCAATTAATTCTCAAAACTAAAACACCTCTGCATAAGCATCACTCAAGGCTTGCCCCAGAACGTTCAGCTTCATTTGGCAAAAAGAAACAATAATATCAGCAGGAAGTTCGGTCATTATTGCTAGTGAGAAGTCAGGCGTAGATGATGTCTATGACATAACACCCTATAACACCGTTAGACTCCTCAACGAGTTACCCAACAACCCACTCCTTGATTTATGTAGGATCAGCTTACGGGCTGGTGTCCTGCCTGACCACTAGATAGTCTCTCATCATGCTCATTCCAAAACCAAACTCTTACAAGTTAACATCTTGCATGTATAAAGTCCTCTAGAGAATTGTCCTTAACAGGCTCAGTATCCAAATACAACCCCAATTTTCTTCATTGTCAATGGGTTTCTACCTGGGAGAAGCACCCAAAGTTGCTTTGTCGAGGGTGACCTTTATTGACCTCAGGGCTGCTTTTGTTACAGCCAACAGAAAACTTATCTCGGAACAGTCTGCCAATTTTGGTGTCAGAGGGATACTATTAACTTAGATTCAAAGATACCTTAGCAATAGAACAGCCTCAGTTATATACGAAGGTATAAAAGCGTCTCATTTGAGCTTAGCACACCTTAAGGTGGAGTGCTGAGCCCTTCTCTCTTCAATATGCTGCTGCTGCACAGGATTGTATCAAACATTCCTATACATGATGATGAGGCTGTCATTTGTTATGCAGATAATATCTGCATTTTTGCAAATACATCAAAAAGACCACCAGCTCTCCTCGACGCCTTGACAGCTAGTAGCATTGACTATGGTGTTGTGGGAGTTGAAATCGACCTCGATATTGTAATTAACTGACACTGCAGACTTGATGAGAGACTTGAGTCCCTTAGAAGACTTGTAGGCAAGAATATTGACATCAACATCAAATACAGAAGGTTGTTCTACTTAATATTCATCAGATCGCTCATTGACTACTATATCCTATACTTTAACTTTCCACACACTTTGCTTAACAAACGTGAAGTAATCTAGAACAAGGCCATGATGATAAGTCTTAGTGCTGCAGTGTGCACTAGAATAAAAAATATGAGGGAAAATGGAAGCTTCCTACTGTATTTGAAAGACTGGTACATTTCAGCACACCTTTCTGTGCTAAGATCAAGAGAGATGCAAAGTTATCATGGCTCACGATGTGTTGTTCCATGCTGAAAACATTGCCAGATAGTGTCAGCAACACAACCATTCATAGTCTATACGCCAACTGGCTGAAGGCCAAACTAATCATCAATATTAAATGTAGTACGTTTGTCCATGATATCCCTCCCTACTTGCCACCCACTGTAAGGATATCATACACGACTCTCACTAAGAAAAACAATGAGAATTCATTTCTTAAAACAGCAGTGCAAAAACTATTGCCTCTTACCTTGCTGCCAAATGGCTCAGTTCAGAGGACTTAGGCTGAGCTTCAGTAGCCTGCAGTTCAACACTAACAGAACTATCTGCACTGTAGCTACCACCAGCATTAAAAAACACAGGAGGAGAGGAAATCTTGTGTGATTACATGTCTGCTCTACAAGTACTTGAGAATCCTACTTCAAGATAAACACCAGAAACATCGTAATAGACATTACAAATGACCTGAGAATGCTAAGGACAAAGGCTTTCGTATTTCATTTGTCTGGATACTTCCTACATAGCACTGATAACGAAGCTAGATCTGATTAAAACAAACCGGAGGTGGAGTTACAACTGGGCATCCCTTTCTCCAGTGTTAGAACCATCCTGCTGAAGGACATCAACTCTGGTAGACGAGACAACACAAATACCCCGAGACCTGAAAGCACCAGTATCACGTTCTATAATTTGTTTCGGTCAGAAACTTACGTGTTTGGGAAACATAAAACGTTCACTAGATTGTTTGGTAGGTTACTGTCAGAATCAGGTTGGGTTATCGTAACCTGTGGTAGATACAGACAACCACAGATGAGTCTCCCATCTCTGCTTATTCTACATGTAAACTCTATGAAAAAGAGAAGACAGACGACCTTTGCCAATATATAGTTGAGTGTCTAGTTGTCAGTGACTTTAGTCCTGGTGGTACTTGGAACTGTGTAAATACTCTGGGGTACTTCAGGATATCCTCACTGCTCACCCTAAAGTTGCCAACACTCACTAGCAGCCTAGTGATGCCCCAGTTCTATGCAAATGCATGCTGTACGCGTGTATATCTGTATTTGTATGCGTGTTTTACAAATGTATGTGTGGGTTTACGTATGTTTATTTATACATATACACATGTATGTGCATAAGTGTGTATAAGTATAGATTTGCATATGTGTGTGTGTGTGTAATACATTTGAAATACTCATCTACACACATGTGTAACTATCAAATGGAATAGAGTAGTAGACCGCTGCTGATGTGACGTGATGTTGAGTCTTTGGGCTCCTCTCCTTCTACTGATAAGCTTATTAGAGGTATTTTAGAACGTCTGCCAACCTTCTTGCTTTCATATGGAGTGATTTCAGTGTTCAGGTTAGAGACCAGTCTCTCCAGAATTTTCCAGGTATAAATTATAATGTACTTTTCACGCATGGCAGTAAACCAGAAGCAGAACTGGCGACTTTTGTCCTTTCTCATGTTGCACCAGTCAGTGAGTGACTGATGTTGCTCGCCTTCATTTATTCCTGACAGTAGTCTTGATATCCTTTTCGTAAAAGTATAGAGTGCACAAACTGTAATCTGGTGGGGTATCGTGTTCTGAAGGACTTCTGTCCATTCCAAGTCCTCAAGTCAGTTACCCTCGTCCTCAGAGCTGCCATCTTTATATATATATATATACTCACTATGTGGATAAATAAGACACTTGTGCAACAGTGGCTTCTTCAGTCCAATGCAGAAAAATGGAGTAAGATGAGAAGTGTGAGGTAATGAGTTGCTCAACCTTCAGCCGATGTGTTCAGTCCAGTATGTTTGATGACATTCATTGCATGACGAATCATTGATGGAGATTTGGAATCATCAGTAAAGAGTGGCAGCAGTGATAATATTGCTGAAGTAAGAGGTTGCTCAGGCCTCTGAGAAGCATGAAGTGAGGCCCACGAGTAGTTTCCTCTGGTTTATCCTCAGCCATGCATCGTTGTGCTGCCTTCAACTACTTCGTCCAAACAGAAAAGAACAATTAAAATGAAAAGAGTTCCACTTGCAATTGTTTCACTTTATTACTTCACCTCTTAGTGGAATACAATAAAATCATTCAATGAGGGTTTGGTACTTACCATTACTAGGTTAAACGTACCCATATTCGTCTGATAAGACTTAGAAAGTGATTGCAGGTCTCAGTTGCTTAATAATAATAATAATAATAATAATAATAATAATAATAATAATAATAATAATAATAATAATAATAATAATAATAATGATAATAATAATATTTTTATTTCATTGCAAGTTTACATGGAGATTTTGTAATTACAATTATGAATTGAAGTGCAAAGAGAGCCACTATCATGCCATGGCATTATGGGCAGACTAAATCTAATGGCTTATAGACTACTTAATACTAGAGAAATTTATTAAGTTTGTTATAGTTAAACATTAGCTTATGTTTATAGCAGATAATAAGTTTACTCAAATTACAATCTGAGGATATTACATTGTGACAAGGTGGAAGTGTTTTGTAGGATGGTTATATCAATAGTAAATATTGAAATTATATTAAGGGAAAATAACACTGAGTGTTGTTGAAAGTAGTTTACAGTATGAGTATTTAGTTTAGGGTGAGTAGGTGGTTTTTGAGAAGAGTCTTAAATTGGTGTTCAGACCAGGTTATTTTAGTATTTACTGGTAATGAATTCCAGATTTTGGGGCCCTTTATGTTCATAGAATTTTTACACAGGGTGATGTGGACACGGGGTATATCAAAAAGTGATCTGTGTCTTGTGTTATGGTCATGGGTCCTGTTAAAGTTGGTGAGGAAAATTTTGAGTGGAGGGTTTATATTTGAGTGTAGAGTTCTATGTATGTAGTAGGCTTCGTCCGTCTACCTTTGGCACTTGATCTATGGTGGTGTAGAATTCTGGCAACTGTCTTAGCTTTTTGGTATCAGTCAACTCTGAATATTTTTTACGATTTGAAGTCCTTTGATTTGTACTCCCTGGAACGCAGGCGAGAAAGATACATGATAATATACACTTAATCCTAGAGGGACTAGTTCCAAATATGCACACGAAAATCACTCCCTACGAAAGCAAAAGACTGGGCAGGAGATGCAGCGTCTGCCCAATGAAAAGCAGAGGTGCCACGAGTACACTAAAAGACAACACAATAAGTGTCAGAGGTCCAATACTGTTTAACTGTCTCCCAGCATACATAAGGGGGATTACCAATAGACCCCTGGCTGTCTTCAAGAAGGCGCTGGACAGGCACCTAAAGTCAGTACCTGACTAGCCGGGCTGTGATTCGTATGTCTGCGTGCAAGAGTGAGACTGGTTGGATTAGAGAGGGACGTGACCACTCAATGACCACATTCTTGCTTCTACTAGTGGTCTACATCTCACCTCCTGACAGTATATAAGGCTCCATACTGTCACTTCAACGGGCGGTGAGCGCCCAATCGAGACACCAGTAGCCGCCTCGACCCTGAGCGATGGGGAACCGGACTACAAGAATGCCAGCTTCACCTCGATGATCATGATCATCACGGAGTGCATTTCAAACCTGCTCCCGTCTATGGTGGACCGGGAGAACTGCAGAGAGCTCCTAGGCACCCTTTTCAGCTTGGTTCTGCTGGACCCGAAGTCGTCAGCAAAATTGCAGGAACATCTCGGCAGGGTCTTCGAGTCCACAATCAAGAGGAGACAGGAAATGATGACTCCATCGAGGGAGTCCATGGACGAGCAGGAGTGGATGGAGTCCGACGGGTCGCTCTCCAGCCCTTAAAAATTCTACAGTGGAACATCTGCGGTCTGCGGCAGTCCAGGAGGCAATCGACGTTTTCCTGCTCCAGGAGACCTTAGTGAACCCGCCGCCGAACCCGCAGCCACGCATACCGGGATTCTCGGCCTACCTACAGCGAGCTGGAGTTCCCGCCAGGGGCATGGCAGTCTACGTGAGGAACTCCATTCCCCACTCAATCGTCAGCGACCCCATCAACTGTGGCGAAGGGGTTGAGGTGCAAGCTGTCACTCTGCACCTACCGGCCGGGCCACTAACGATCTATAATGTGTACCGGAACCCGAGAGTCACCCTCGACCTCTCCGAAGTTGCAGCTCTCGCTGTGTCGCCCAGCCATGGCGTGCTGGTGGCAGGGGATATCAATGCCCACCATGAGCTACTGCGCTCAGTCACTCCCACAAATGAGACAGGCAGGCACCTGGCATCAGTGCTGGAGGATGTTCCCGAGATCGCCCTCCTCAACACAGGAGAGCCGACTCACCACTATGGCAACCAACTGGACGTCACGCTCCTCTCCCGGATGCTACTTCCAGGAGCCAGTTGGGAAATCCACCCTCTTCTCACCAGCGACCATTTTGCAATCGTCACCACTCTGTCGCTCTCAAGACACCCTCCGTACTCCCCACCTCCACGGTGGAACACTAAGAAGGCTGACTGGCAGTGCTTCCAGGACGTCATCCAGCAGTGGTGGGAGGAGACTGAGCTCTCTGACGACCCAGATGAGGCTACCCAGAGCCTCCAAGCAGCTTCTCTCGAGCAGCCGAGGCGGCAATACCACTCACAAGGGTCGGGGAACGCCCAAGCGTGATTGGTGGTTCTATGACGAGGCAGTCAAAGAACAAAACCACCGCGTCAATCGTGCCCGTAGGTTACACCGACGCAACCCCACGGCTGGGTCCCTCAGGCTTCTGCGAGAGGTGGTGCGGCACGCACGCCACATCTCTCACAGGACACGTCTGGCAAAGTGGTTTGAGTGGTGTGCTTCCTTCAGCCACTACTCTACCCTGTCTGAGATCTGGAAGAAGATCAGCATAGCTACGGGAAAGCGCAGAGGCGCTGTGCGTGCTCATCATGACCCGGCTGGGGAGGCAGAGAGGCTGGTGGTACTCTTCACATCCAGGGCAGCCACAGCCCGCCTACCCCAGGACATCCAGAACCTCCAGGCCACCCTCCTCCCTGGTAGGACTGCCAGGATTCTAGAGGCATTCCAGGCACAAGACGACACCGACGTCGAGTTCACCGGTCGGGAGCTGCAAGCTGCCTTCAAGACTTCACGGGACACGGCCCCCGGGCAGGACGGAATCACCTACAGTATGATCTCAAAGGCAGGCCCTCACGGGCATGACGCCCTCCTGGAAGTCATCAACTGTACCTGGAGGGTCGGGCGACTTCCCACCGCATGGAAGGAAGCCAACATCCTGCCGATCCCCAAGCCCAGGGATCCAGGCAACATGCGGCCCATTTCCCTCACCAGCTGCCTATCCAAGGTTGCAGAGAGGATGGTGTTGGAGCGCCTAAGAAAAAGCTTGGTCCGGAGCACCAACACATCTACGGCTTCACACGGGGAGTGGGCACCTCTGAGAGCATCACCACCCTCATGGCCAGCATTGAGTCTGACAAGAGGCCGAAGATTGTCATCTTTCTCGACCTTGAGAAGGCCTTCGAGCTGGCCAGTGCACCGGCCATCCTCGACCTGCTGGCGCGCAGAGGAGTGAGGGGCAAGCTGCTTGCCTGGGTCGGCTCATACCTACAGGGCCGGCAGGCGCGGGTACGCTTCCAGGGGCAGGCTTCTGCCCTCAGGACCTTGGAAAATGGCACCCCGCAGGGCGGAGTCCTCAGACCAACTCTCTTCAACGTGCTGATGCATGACCTGGTGCAGCTGACGTTCTCAGCAGGCACCCGACTGCTCAGCTACGCTGATGACCTGGCACTCATTGTCATCGGGAAGCCCGGACTGTTGCGCAAAGCCCAACGCGACCTCAGCCTGCTAGATACCACTTGCCGTCGCCTTGGCCTCAAGATCTCGGCGGAAAAGTCCAAGGCCATGATCTTTCGTGCCAAGGTGCCTGATACCAGGCTGAAGATCTCAGACATCAACCTGGACTGGGTCAGCAGTTACCAATATCTTGGTATATGGATTGACAGCCGACTCTCCTTCCGCAAGCATGCAGAGCATGTCAGGGAGCGTGCCATGCAACGTGTCACGGCCATGCGTGCCATGACTGGTGCCAGCCACGATATTCTCCGGATGTTCTACGTGCAGGCGGTGCGCTCGCTAGTCGACTATGGTGCAATCTCCCTGGCCCATGTTCATCCCTCATGCCTCAAGAGCCTCAGCGTTGTACAAAATGCTGCGGCTCAGGTCATGCTGGGGGCCCCGGGCTGGACGAACACAGTGACTCTGAACAGAGAGGCCCAACTGCAGCCCCTAAGTGACAGGATCGCCCTTGTTGCTGCCAGGAGGTTGGCCAAATTTGTCCAGCTACCGGGTGGTGAGCGCCTGCTGAGAGACCTCCTTGACCGTCAGTGAGGCGACTTCGCAGGAGGCCGTGTCCGACTATGGTTGTGGAAGTGACACAGGAGCTCCTGCCCATGCCGCTCCTCGAGGACAAGGGATGCGACCGGCCAGTCGATGGGTACACCGTGCCACCGCCATGGGCACCAGAACCTGTCGTAATCCACCTTGCAAACCTGCCAGCCAGCAAGCGTCACTGTCCACAGCACGTGCTGCAGCGGTGGGCAGCTGCAAGCATTGCTGCAGCGGAGCATCCCGGGTGTGCAGTGTACTACACTGATGGATCAAGAGACCCCGAGGCCGGCCGCACGGGTTCCGGGATATATCACTCCTCCCTAACGTCGGCTGGCGCCTCCCAGACCACTGCAGCATCCTACAGGCAGAACTCCACGCCATCCAGAGGGCCATCCAACATGCGCTCCTGGAACACCACCAACCTCCAGTCATCCACGTCGACTCCAGGGCGGCGATGCAGGCCATCATGCATAGGGAGCCCAAGGATAACATCCGGCTCCTCACCGCCATCAGAAGAGACCTACATTCACTTGACGAGCAGGGCCGGCAAGCAACAATCAATTGGACACCGACCTTGCTGGGAATGATGCGGCGGATGGGGCGGCTAAGTCTGCCACACTTGCGGCCCAACCTGCGACTACAATTGCCATTAGCCGCAGGCAGGTGCACCTGGGGGCAGCTTCGGCAGCCAGACGCCCACCGGGAGCATCTCGGAGCCGGCACTGGTATGACAGAGCGACACGTAGGGAGCCCCCACCAAACATGAGGAAATTGAACAGGGAGCTGCAAGTCAGCATCCACCGCCTGCGCCTCGGCTACCCTACTGCAAAGCGCCTTATCGAACGCGTTAGTGAGGAGCTTTGCCGCCACTGCGACCGGATGGTTCCAAAGCCTCTAGTTCACTACATGCTTGACTGTCCTTCGACGACGTCCATTCGTCGCAGGCACTTCCCGATGGCACCTGGGGATCTGACCCGCGAGGACAAAGCAGCCCGGCTGGTTTACCTGGCCACCCATGATTTGGAGACACTGCTCCCAGTCCTAGCCACCCACCCGCCCCCTCGATGACGACGCCGGAGAACCCCGACGACGACCAAGACTACCCACTACAGCTATTCTTTCTCTCGCTTCCTTCTTTCTTATCCCCTATCCTTCTTCTTCCTATGTAGGTAGAACCACAGCCTGAAGTACCAAGATCTGCTGATGAAGATGCGACGTCAGAAGACACTCCCCATCATGGGGAGCCACAGCAAGAAAGAAAGAAGATGACACCCTCTACCCAGGGGGCCAATGCCGGGTCACCATTTGGAGAAGACCCGGGCCGGATGTACCGGCGAACATAAAACAACAACAACAACTTCAACTTCACATTGTTCCAGACTATTGAACAAATACTCTTCTCCAGGCTGAGGGACTGACCACCTCAAAACTAGGGTGATGGATTGATTACATCGTCTTCACATCTCTTCTTCTTCTACCAACTTTCCTGTACTCGACTGAAGAAGTCTACTGTGTAGGCGAAACGTTTCGAAATAAAGATACCTAACTGTTGCCTATGTGTCTTACCTAACAACCTGTCGGCATTTCATACCATTTTAATATTTTAATATTTTAATATTCAAATCATGGCAACTCACATCAGCTATTTCAAGCTACACAAACTTGGGAACATGAGACCAGAGGAACACTACGAAACACCTGTTCATGTATGTCAATAATTTAGTATTAAAACAGTTACAACTGGAACCTTAATTAGTAAAGGGGTGGAGGGGTAGCCAGTGTAAGACCTCAGTCAGAGGACCAAAAGCTGCAGTGGCGGGTCATCATAAGTAAGTAAGGAAGTTTATTCAGGTGTGATAAATGGTTTGAAAACCGACAAGTTGAAGATTGAGTCACTTATGAAACATATGGGAATCTTTATTGAAGAAACGTTTCGCCACACAGTGGCTTCATCAGTCCAATACATAAGAACATAAGAAAGGAGGAACACTGCATCAGGCCTGTTGGCCCATACTAGGCAGGTCCTTCACAATCCATCCCACTAAAAATATTTGTTCAACACAATTTTCAATGCTAGCAAAGCAGAAAGGTGTAAGGAGAGGAGGAGTTTGAGGTAATCAGTCCCTCAGCCTGGAAACGATGTGTTCAGTCCAGGCTGAGGGACTGATTACCTCAAACTCTCCTCTCCTTACACCTTTCTGCTTTGTATTGGACTGATGAAGCCACTGTGTGGCGAAACGTTTCCTCAATAAAGATACCCAAGTGTTGCATATGTGTCTAATTTATAACTTGCCCTTTATGTAGACTGCGAACAAGAAAGGGTCAACAGTGGCCCCTGGTGAACGCCACTTGTAGCTGCCCCTCTCTCATCTCTCCACCTGCCTGCAACTCTCCCTTGTCAACCCGTCAACCAAAACTTGGTCCAAAAGTTATTTTTTTCAGCACCTTGTACTGTACTTCCATGTATGAACATTTCTACCTCTATGTATGTACTTACGCATATGTATACCTGCGCAGTGAAGCTAAGAAAAATACAGTGTTAGCAACAAGTACTTTATTGGTCAAGAATACGTCAGTGGAGACTTCCACTACCACGTGGAGTGACTTATGTTTGAGGATTGACTTCCACTACTACAAGATTGACTTATTGTGCTTGAGGATTGACTTTCACTACCACGTGACTGACTTATAATGCTTGAGGATTGACTTCCATTACCATGGGATTGACTTGTAATGCTTGAGGACTGACTTCCACTACCACTGGCTTAGATTTTATTATCAGTGGACATAGGATTGACCTAAACTACAAGTGGATTGACTTACAAAAGCACCGGACTGACTTTATCTATTACTGGACTGACTTTATCTCTCACTGGACTGACTTTATCTCTCACTGGACTGACTTTATCTATCACTGGACTGACTTTATTTATTACTGGAATGATTTTATCTATCACTGGACTAACTTTATCTATCATTGGAGGACTGACTTTATTTATTACTGGAATGATTTTATCTATCACTGGACTGACTTTATCTATCACTGGACTGACTTTATCTATCATTGGACTAACTTTATCTCTCACTGGACTGACTTTATCTATCATTGGACTGACTTTATCTCTCACTGGACTGACTTTATCTCTCACTGGACTGACTTTATCTATCACTGGACTGACTTTATCTATCACTGGACTGACTTTATCTATCATTGGACTGACTTTATCTATCACTGGACTGACTTTATCTATCACTGGACTGACTTTATCTATCACTGGACTAACTTTATCTATCATTGGACTGACTTTATCTATCACTGGACTGACTTTATCTATCACTGGACTGACTTTATCAATCACTGGACTGATTTTATCTATCACTGGACTGACTTTATCTATTACTGGACTGATTTTATCTATCACTATACTGACTTTTAACTACAACTAGATTAACATAAACCACCAATGGATTGGCTAAGTGAACCACAAGATTGACTTGACCTCAAGATTGACTTAAGCTCAAGAATGACTTACACCACAAGAAGCCTGACTAATACACCCTCAAGATTGACTTATACAGTCTCAAGATTGACTTATAGTCTCAAGATTGACTTACATACTAAGAATGACTCTGAAAATCACAAGATTGACTTACACGAACACTGACTTACATTTATTACAAACTATATACTACGCCAGTCACCGGACACGCTTATTATTTTACCTATGGACAATAATAAGCGAGCAACAACAGCAGCAACAACAACAGAAGCAGCAGTTGCAACGCTAACGAGCGCAAGCAGCACATGGTAACGAGAATGGAACTCAGCGCTACAAAGTCAATAATACCTTGAACTTGACTCGGTGGCTTTGACCTTTGAGGTTGACCATACACAATGCGTCTCCCGGGGGTTGCAGGCACGGATTGATTTTGAAGTTTGAAGGAGATAGTTCAAAGCGTTAGGTATGCGAGACGACGGCTGACTGCACACTGACTTACTTGATTACTGCATACACACCAAGGTGCACACATACACACACCAGCGTGCACACATACACACCAAGGTGCACACATACACACACCAGCGTGCACACATACACACCAAGGTGCACACATACACACACCAGCGTGCACACATACACACCAAGGTGCACACATACACACACCAGCGTGCACACATACACACCAAGGTGCACACATACACACACCAGCGTGCACACATACACACCAAGGTGCACACATACACACACCAGCGTGCACACATACACACCAAGGTGCACACATACACACACAGCGTGCACACATACACACCAAGGTGCACACATACACACACCAGCGTGCACACATACACACCAAGGTGCACACATACACACACCAGCGTGCACACATACACACCAAGGTGCACACATACACACACCAGCGTGCACACATACACACCAAGGTGCACACATACACACCAAGGTGCACACATACACACCAAGGTGCACACATACACACACCAGCGTGCACACATACACACCAAGGTGCACACATACACACACCAGCGTGCACACATACACACCAAGGTGCACACATACACACACCAGCGTGCACACATACACACCAAGGTGCACACATACACACACCAGCGTGCACACATACACACCAAGGTGCACACATACACACCAGCGTGCA
>WNWK01012464.1:33413-59542 GCA_009830355.1 Cherax destructor | reverse complement strand
GCCCTGCCTCAGTGGAATATGGCAGGTTTGTTGAAAAAAAAAATTTCACTCTGTGCAGATTTGGATGGGTTTGTAATTTTGTGCAATCATAATACTTAGAGTTATTGGTGGTTGTGCAATGGATGTTTTGAAACTGATGTCCTTTATGGTGAAGGACCCTAATTTTTAGGGGGCATTGGTGGCTAGTTTTTTTGTGGGAGTGGTTGGTGCAGTGAGTGATGCTATTAGTAATATTTGAATGTTTTTTACTATAAAACTGTAACAGGTGGAAGACCCTATCTGACCTTAGTGTTGAGCTGCAAAACCCCCGTTGTCTCCCTCAGTCTTTTGTTGGTGTTAAAAGGTACAGTGTTTTCAAAATGGTGAAATAGTTGCTTGATTATAAGTAATAAATTTTTCCCAACAGTCTTGGCTGCATATGAAAGTTGGCTTTTCCTTTTATGATTGTGTTGATCAGTCATTGTTTTCAAGACTGGTATAAAAAAAATAATAAAAATTAAAGTTCATCCAGAAATGTCATTATTTATCTCTATAGTGAATAATTCGCAGTTTATTTTACTCTCAGTATATTTTTATATGTAACAAACATTGCATCACTTATCCATACATTACAGTGGTCAAATACCATAGTCTATTTTGCAATTTTAGTAAAATTCAGAAAAATACAGGGACCCCGAGTTTTTAAAATTTCCTCCTGAAGTCTGCTCAAGCGCCATTACTGAACAATTTACTCCCTTAAGGAAAATGTCATGTAGGTTTCTATTTCAGACCCCCAAAATACACTTCTAAAAAAGCACTGACAATTTTAAATATTACATAATTGTAGGGATTCGGGTTTCTCTGGGGGTCCACTGTATATGATAATTGGGCCTTGTGGGGAATGTTTTATTTTGGCTGCTAGGGGCAGCAGCTACTGGGCTGAAGCTTCACCTTTTGCACCTGGGAGATCCCCAGCGCACACATCGGCCCATTGAAAAGTTGACTTATGTGATCTGGTAGTTGGACCACATATTGCCAGTTCACGACTTAACTTGAAAGGTTAAAGTCATTAATATAACCAACATATTATTAGTTTACAATGTATATAGCTGTTAGATTCTTTAATATAGTATTTTATCTTAAACATAATATAAATTTGGTTACATATTTTGATATTTATGTTGTAGCAATGAATGTGTCCTTTTTTAAGCTATGTCCTCTAGACACACATCCTTAATGTGTTTAGGGTGTCAGAAGGCAGCAGAGGACAGGTTGGATGGGGATCGACTAGGAGCAGCTTGGAGCGCAGCATTCAGCAGGCTGGTATCATCATGGGGCTCATTAGCTCCCTACGTAGCAACTCTTGCCAGTCAGAGTAAGTTCCATTTAGGTGAGTATACACTTTGTTATAAAGTTTGATAATTAATGAATAGTTGTTTATATTTTGGTTTCATTTTTGAAGAAATTAATGGCTGTTACACTGGCCTCTTTAGAGTATTTATGTTAAGACAAGATGTATCTAATACACTATACCTAAGCTATTTTTTTAATTACCACAAAGATATAATATGTATGTTAATCAGCCATACAGAGAACTTTCTACATAATAACTATAGAAACTTTTGGGCTTTGATTTTACTATTCTGGTAATTGGATCCAAAGCATTAATTTCGTAATTGCTTTTTCTCTCTCTTGTGGTTATTATATTTGATTACCTTTTTATAGTTACAGAAGCAAAGGTCTGCTGCTGGTGTCCTGTCATCAGTGTTTAGTATGTCATATTATTGCTTAAGATTCTCAGTTGTAACACTTTCTGCTGCATTTCTTCTTCAATCTCATTTCTACCAGTCTTTTTGCAAAGAAAACTTTTGCTTTAATGTTTTCATTTAGCTGTTTTGTGTTGAAAGTCACAGGCTCTTGTATTCCCTGTTGATGGTACAAAAAACTTGTCTGATTTCTTTTATCTTTTAATGATCACTCTTGCTTTACCCCTTAAAGGGGAATTCCTAGGTGAAGGTGAAGGTCTCTTGATCCACAGTATTGGAACTACCTACCCTTCCTTGGATCAGTCTTACTTTCCTCCCATTCGCCATGTTCCATATTACCTTTACAGGTTTAACGCTTCTGTTAATAAATGAGAAATAAAAAATGGTACTCAGCAGTGCTTGGGGTTCTTCTCTTCTTGTAAAAATGTCTTTGGTGTGCTGTGTCCATGGGTGTTTGATCTGTATATTATGTTTAATTGAATATGATACAACTGCATCATGTTAAGTGTAGGGCCATGATGCAAGATGGTCGATTGAAACTGCTTGAGAGACCAATAGTACGTGTAAAGTAACTGAATCATAAATAGCAATAGTTCGAACCTGGAATTGCTGGTAGTCAAATGTGTTTTTGCAGATTTATTATCCTTAGAGGTCCCTGGTACAGGATCTGATGAAAGCCACCATAGCAGCATTGAGAATTTTGCAGAAATCCGAGATGGCTACCTCAAAAATCGGTATGCAGTGTATCATTTTTGGTTAAAACTTTGCTTCTCTGAATTTTCAGATGGTTCAAATGTCTGAACTTATATTTTTTCATCTAGGGAATTCATCTTTAACCATTATATATTCATAACCTTGTACAGTAGTTGAGGTCTGCATGCATTCAAGTTGCATTTAACATGCTACAAAATGTTATAAATAGTCTTTAAAAACAAATAGGTAGCTATCATATCAAATTATTTTATAAATATGAAATAACATAACTGGTTGAAATATAAATGGAAATACATGTATGCTTGGCATTGAAGCTTTAATTCAGCCAAGGAACTGATACCACTATTTTACATGATTTTCACTTATCAGAAATAACTTTAGGAGTTGATTTATGATCCTAAGAAGACATATGATAGATTATATCTTAAGTTAATGGAAAATAACATTAAAAGATTACACATTAGACCTGTGTTGGTGTAAACACACTAGATTAACACATGGTTGGTCAGAGTTTTGCGTGGATTGATGGTAGTTTCTTCTAAGCATTAGTGGTGTGTGAAACAGAGGTGCATGCAGCACTTCCTTGCCACTTTCTTCTCCTCACTTCTCATCTAAGCCTCTCTGGGCTGGGTTTTGCCTGGCAGAGGCCAATGACTGGACCATGTGCATAACTAAGTGTGGGTTAGTGTAATCTGGTCACATTAAATGTCCATATCATTTTCCAAGTACCAAACAAACATTCAGATTGGGGAAAATATTGTAAAATTCTGCTGTTCCATTGTATATTTTATTTTTATTTGCACATCGCATTATTTTGTGCCATTTAGGTTTTCTGAAATTCTGTCATGAATCAGTATACTACTTATCTTTCTTGATATCTAGTTGTTACTGTTAGTTTTTTGTTTCCTCTTTAATGTATGTTATCACATGTAGAACTTGGTAAAAGTGACTAGGTGCTGATAATTTATTTTAATGATTTCTTCTTTTCTGGTAATATTAATTTAGTATTGATGGTGTGTAGCTTTCTCTTACTTAAATATATGCACAATTAAGGTGCTATATTTAAGCATCTCCAAATATTCCTTCATTTTTTTCCCCTGAGATTCTTACTCTCTCAGTTTGTATTATAGTTTTATTCTCTCTCTGCTTCCTCCTCCTACATTTTTCATTTTCTTCTCTGGTTATTCTATAGTTTTTCTTTATATACTTATGAATGTCGTGAGCATTTTTCTTTCTTCAATTGTCAGTAAATTCTGTCTATGCCATATAACTTTAACATCTATTTTTCTGTAATTTTATTTCTACAGTGAACACTAGCCAGTCTCCTATTTCCTATTTGTACAGCATTTAATTTATACTCAACTGCTACATGTGTACTTAATGCTACACAACTGTTACATGAACAGGCTTTTATCTATATGTACATTTTTAACAAAGTCTTTACAACTGCTACATAAGCAGGGTTATATGTGTACATTTTTTAAGTAATAAGTCATTAATAACTAGGCAAAATATTCCTTAATCAAAATGTTATATATTAATTTAATAAAGACTTGTACTATTCTAAGAGTCATTATATTATGTATACATCAGCATTCTGCCTTCCAGACACCAAGTAAGGCTCCAAGACCTGCATTTGATTACATACATTGGTGTCTAGGCAGTTACTTTTAAGTCATTGTTTAAGTCATTGTTACACTTAGTTTTCCTTGTAAAAGCTTTTTCTGGGCTAAAACAGAAAACTTGTTTAATTTCATTGTCTAAATGGCAGGAGGTTAAAGATTTACTGAATATGATAGAAAATGAGCACAGTTAGCATGTAATAATAAAGTTAACCTAATTTAGGTGCACCAAACTCCAATCTGCCTCCGAGTGCCCAGGGACGTGTCATATCCATGCTCAGCGACCGCCTTAATAATCTTCATGCTGCCCTTAAAGGTAAATAACAGAATGTACTGATGCAATATTTTTAATTCATTGACTGTTTTTCCACTAGGGTAGAGAGTTCGAAAGAAGAAAATGCATTTTTATAACACACCAGCAGTCTCTTATCAAGGTAGGGTGACACATTCATCTGCACTAATTCCTTATCTGTATCATAGCTCAGTGGCAGAGCTCTCAGATCGCAGTGGAAAGAATCCAGGTGTGAATCTTGGCAGCAGGATATGTGAGGAAGTCTGCTGACACCTGCCACCTTCACTATTACAGTAAACCCCCTTGATTTAACACACCTTTGAAATATGAGACAAAATCCACTGTGTCAGTCGATTCAGGAGCAAAGTCTTCGTTTTTGTTACGTAAAACTAATCCTACCTCTATTCACCCACAATCGCCATTATCGGCCACTTGCTCTTCCCATTGTTATTATTACTAGCACAGTAAAATAGTCTGAAATCCATCCACCATAATCACTATTAGAGTCCACTTGCTTTCCCTCATTGGTTCATTTTTGGCTTTTCAGTCATACTTTATTACAAGTTCCCTTTATGTATTAATCAGAATTTGTTTTTTTATTTTCAAAATCTTTCTCTCATTTCTTATGAAACAAGGAATTGAATGCTTTTGCAGTTTTTTACTCCTGGGATCATGTACTGTAAATGTAATTGAAGGCCTTTCCTTACTCGATTCAGTTTTTGATGTATTGTTTTCAGTTGCATTTATGAAAAAATCACACTATACAAAGGAGCTTTATGACAGATCTGACTACATTAAATAATATTGAATGTACACCTGTTTCTTCCTACTGAATTAACTTTCAGTTGCACATCATCAAAGGTATGGATAAATTTAAAGGCTACATCATGTATTGAGAGTTATATAGTAGGCAGGAAAGTGCAGTGGGTGCCTTGATGTTGAAGTGCTCCTGATCCGAGGAACTGGATTAGACGTGATTGCCTCCCATTCAAAAAGTGCTTTAAAGCCTCTACAAATTCAGCAGTTCCCTTTGAATATTTTTTTCTTTTTTTCTTCAACAAGTCGGCCGTCTCCCACCGAGGCAGGATGACCCAAAAAGAAAGAAAATACTTTCATCATCATTCAACACTTTCACCACACTCATGCATAATCACTGTCTTTGCAGAGGCGCTCAGATACGACAGCTGAGAATAGTCCCTCCCAGCTGTCACTATCCCAGACCCCTCCTTTAAAGTGCAGGCATTGTACTTCCCATTTCCAGGACTCAAGTCCAACTAAATCAATTAACTGGTTTCCTTGAATCCCTTCACAAAATGTTACCCTGCTCACACTCCAACAGCTCGTCAGGTCCCAAAAACCATTCATCTCCATTCACTCCTATCAAACACGCTCACACATGCTTGCTGGAAGTCCAAGCCCCTCGCCCACAAAACCACCTTTACCCCCTCCCTCCAACCTTTTCTAGGACGACCCCTACCCTGCCTTCCTTCCCCTACAGATTTATACGCTCTCCAAGTCATTCTACTTTGATCCATTCTCTCTAAATGACCAAACCACCTCAACAACCCCTCTTCAGCCCTCTGACAAATACTTTTAGTTACTTCACACCTCCTCCTAATTTCCACACTCCAAATTTTCTGCATAATATTTACACCACACAGTGCCCTTAAACAGGACATCTCCACTGCCTCCAGCCGCCTCCTCGCTGCAGCATTTACAACCCAAGCTTCACACCCATATAAGAGTGTTGCTACCATTATACTTTCATACATTCCCTTCTTTGCCTCCATGGATAACGTTTTTTTGTCTCCACAGATTCCTCAATGCACCACTCACCTTTTTTCCTTCATCAATTCTATGGTTAACCTCATCCTTCATAAACCCATCCGCTGACAAGTCAACTCCCAAATATCTGAAAACATTCACTTCATCCATAATCCCTCTCTCCAATGTTATATCCAATTTTTCTTTATTTAAATCGTTTGATACCCTCATCACCTTACTCTTATCTATGTTCACTTTCAACTTTCTACCTTTACACACCCTCCCAAACTTGTCCACTAACCTTGGCAACTTTTCTTTAGAATCTCCCATAAGCACAGTATCATCAGCAAAAAGTAACTGTCAACTCCCATTTTGCATTTGATTCCCCATAATTTAATCCCACCCCTCTCCCCAACACCCTAGCATTTACTTCTTTTACAACCCCATCTATAAATATATTAACCCTTTCAGGGTCGACAGGCCCTCTCCCAAACTCATTCTCAGGGTCGCAAATTTTTCGGAAAAAAAAAATTATTTTTCTTATGAAATGATGAGAATCCTTTTCCGATCATAATGACACCAAAAGTATGAAATTTGATGAAAAACTAACGGAATTATGCTCTCACAAAGTTAGTGGTATCGACGATGTTTACGCATTGGCGATTTCGCCCACTTTGAGCCCTATTTTCGGCCAATTCCAATGTTTCAGTCTACCAAAATTTTAGCTATTTCACTAGAATTCCATTTGTTCTATCAATTGAGTACAAGAAACCGCCAATTTACCAATTTGAACTACCCAGTAAAGTGGTCAGAAATTGGCAATTTGGCCAATTTCACACAAATTTCAAAAGATGCCAATTTCAAAATAGGGTCCAGAATAAACGAGACAGACATTCCTGGCACTAAAATAAAATTTTATTTGTTCATTTGTCACGTCTCCAGGCTCCTCTTACATTACTTTTGCTTTCCATTTTGAATTTTTATTCTCAAAAATAGAAGATTTTCTGTTATGTATACTATTGCATCATTGTAAAAATGGTATAAATAATATCAGCGCACTTGTGCAAGAATATTAGACTCGCCAATTGATGTGTATTGGACGCATGGCATAATTTGTTTACTCTTGAACATCGGCAAAATTCGAACATTTTCGGTATTTTGTGCTCAGTTTCAAGGTACTTGTCATCGTGAAACCAATCAAAATTATCTCTATTTCTGTAATATATCTTCCAATCTATGAAATGAGACCAAGAAAACGAGAATACAACCATAAATACCATATGAAAATAGACTGCAAAGTCGCTGTTTTAAACCAAAAACACGGTCGGAGTTTTTTTTTCCTCATTACGCAATGTATGGTGCAGGATTTTTTTATACTGCGCACACTGACAGCACAGACCCATTCTCTCACATCTAGGCCTACCAGCCTGTTTCCGCTTGATTTGAGGACGCTAGAATTTAGGCGTACTAGCACGCCAAAAACCCTGGTGCGTAAGCCGTACTAGTATGGCCGAAACCCTGAAAGGGTTAAACAACCATGGTGACATTACACATCCCTGTCTGAGACCTACTTTTACCAGGAAGGAATCTACCTCTCTCTCCTACACACCCTAACCTGAGCCTCACTATCCTCATAAAAACTCTTTACAGCATTCAGTAACTTCCATACACTTGCAACATTTGCCACATTGCTCCCCTATCCACTCTATCATATGCCTTTTCTAAATCCATAAATGCAATGAAAACTTCCCTACCTTTATCTAAATACTGTTCACATATATGCTTCAATGTAAAGACTTGATCTACACATCCCCTACCCACCCTAAAGCCTCCTTGCTCATCTGCAATCTTACTCTCTGTCTTACCTTTAATTCTTTCAATAATAACCCTACCTTACACTTTACCTGGTATACTCAGGAAACTTTTTTTTTTTTTTTCAACAAGTCGGCCGTCTCCCACCGAGGCAGGGTGACCCAAAAAAAAAGAAAATCCCGAAAAAGAAAATACATACATTCATCATCATTCAACTCTTTTCACCACACTCATACATAATCACTGTCTTTGCAGAGGTGCTCAGATACGACAGCTGAGAATAGTCCCTCCCAGCTGTCACTATTCCAGACCCCTCCTTTAAAGTGCAGGCGTTGTACTTCCCATTTCCAGGACTCAAGTCCAACTAAATCAATTAACTGGTTTCCCTGAATCCCTTCACAAAATGTTACCCTGCTCACACTCCAACTTCTTTTTAGTAAATCTATACAGGAAAAGGGGTTACTACTCCATTGTTCCCGGCATTGTAGTTGACTTTTACAACACGCATGGCTTACGGAGGAAAGATTCTTATTCCACTTCCCCATGGATATGAAGGGAAAAGCAATAAGAACAAGAACTATTAAGATAAAATCAAAGAAATCTAAGATAAGTGTGTATACATAAACGTGTACATGTATGTGTAGCGTGACCTAAGTGTAAGTAGAAGTAGCAAGACGTACCTGAAATCTTACATGTTTATGAGACAGAAAAAAGACACCAGCAATCCTACCATCATGTAAAACAGATACAGGCTTTCGTTTCACACTCACTTGGCAGGACGGTAGTACCTCCCTTTGTGGTTGCTGACTACCAACCTACTACAGTCATCCCTTGGTTTTCGCTTGTCCCAGTTTTCGCCGATTTTGGTTTTCGCCGACTTTTTTCAGGGAAAATTTGTCTTAGTTTTCGCCGATTGTTTTAGTTTTCGCCGACCGTATGGGACCTGTCCACCAGTGCCGCGCACATACAAAGGCCGTAGGCCCGCCACCCACGCACCTCCCACGCACATTGTCACGCAGTCTAGCATTGTTTACGCTTGAGTGAACATCACCCCAGGAGTTTATACAAAACATTTATTAACAATTCATTGTTTTTGGGCCTTGATTATTGTGTGTGACTACTAAATAAGCTACCATGGGCCCAAAGAAAGCTCCTAGTGCCACTTCTTTCATAAAGAAAGTGAGGAACACTGTAGAAATGAAGAAAGAAATAATAGAAAATATGATAGTGAAAGTGAGAAACACGATGGAGTTTTAAGAGTGTAGCAGGCATGCAGGGAGTGTAGCATGCATGCAGGGAGTGTAGCATGCATGCAGGGAGTGTAGCATGCATGCAGGGAGTGTAGCATGCATGCAGGGAGTGTAGCATGCATGCAGGGAGTGTAGCAGGCATGCAGGGAGTGTAGCAGGCATGCAGGGAGTGTAGCATGCATGCAGGGAGTGTAGCAGGTATGCAGGGAGTGTAGCATGTATGCAGGGAGTGTAGGAGGTATGCAGGGAGTGTAGCAGGTATGCAGGGAGTGTAGCATGCATGCAGGGAGTGTAGCAGGTATGCAGGGAGTGTAGCATGTATGCAGTTAGTGTAGCATGTATGCAGTTAGTGTAGCATGTATGCAGGGAGTGTAACAGGTATGCAGGGAGTGTAGCATGTATGCAGGGAGTGTAGCATGTATGCAGGGAGTGTAGCATGTATGCAGGGAGTGTAGCATGTATGCAGGGAGTGTAGCATGCATGTAGGGAGTGTAGCATGCATGCAGGGAGTGTAGCATGTATGCAGGGAGTGTAGCATGTATGCAGGGAGTGTAGCAGGTATGCAGGGAGTGTAGCAGGTATGCAGGGAGTGTAGCATGCATGCAGGGAGTGTAGGAGGTATGCAGGGAGTGTAGCATGTATGCAGGGAGTGTAGCATGTATGCAGGGAGTGTAACAGGTATGCAGGGAGTGTAGCATGTATGCAGGGAGTGTAGCATGTATGCAGGGAGTGTAACAGGTATGCAGGGAGTGTAGCATGTATGCAGGGAGTGTAGCATGTATGCAGGGAGTGTAACAGGTATGCAGGGAGTGTAGCAGGTATGCAGGGAGTGTAACATGTATGCAGGGAGTGTAACAGGTATGCAGGAAGTGTAGCAGGTATGCAGGGAGTGTAGCATGCATGCAGGGAGTGTAGCATGCATGCAGGGAGTGTAGCAGGTATGCAGGGAGTGTATCATGTATGCAGGGAGTGTAACAGGTATGCAGGGAGTGTAGCAGGTATGCAGGGAGTGTAGGAGGTATGCAGGGAGTGTAACATGTATGCAGGGAGTGTAGCATGTATGCAGGGAGTGTAGCATGTATGCAGGGAGTGTAACAGGTATGCAGGGAGTGTAGCATGTATGCAGGGAGTGTAGCATGTATGCAGGGAGTGTAGCATGTATGCAGGGAGTGTAGCAGGCAGGGAGGGAGGGAGTGTAGCAGGCATGGAGGGAGTGTAGCAGGCAGGGAGAGAGTGTAGCAGGCAGGGAGGGAGTGTAGCAGGCATGCAGGGAAGTAACCCCGGATAAGGACTTGGTACCTAGAGTCCTTATGGAGGGATTCCCTTCCAAAAATTAGTGTCTCTTCCTCTCCCTCTTCCCTCTCTCCCATCCAGCAACATCAGTCTTCAATAAGAGTAAGTGCCACATTCAGTTCATTCATTTGTGCATGTAAATCTATCTTTAAGGCCCCCAAATTTTTTTCCAAACTTCTGGGTTTCTGGAACGGATTAATTGAATTTCCATTATTTCTTATGGGGAAAATAGTTTTGGTTTTCGCCGATTTTGGTTTTAGCCGATCCATCTGGAACGGATTAAAATCGAAAACCGAGGGATGACTGTATCTATGATCCTGTCAATTCCAGCAGCTTTACTCCCTTTCATTTTACGTAATGCCTCAAGCACCTCCCCCACACTCACATCCTGCTCTTCCTCACTCCTAAAAGATGTTATACAGTGGACCCCCGCTATTCGAACTTAATCCATTCCAGGAGCTAGTTCTCAACGCGAAATGTTCGAGTGGCGATTTAATTTTTCCCATAAGAAATAATGGAAATACAATTAATCCGTTCCTGCTGTCAGGAGGCATGACAAAATAGTACTTCACTGTGAAGCTATTATCAACTCGACAGCTTATTTATCTATCACAATTAATCTAATATGACATAATATCAATATAAATAACATAAAAACCTGATATACACTCTAGAATGAATAAAATATGTATGTCATTACGAATGTGGTGGCTGGTAAGGATGGTGGTGGCGGACATTCTCGCTACAGCTGTGAAAACATCTTCTCATTCTTTCCTCCTTCAGACGTGTTAGTTTAAGAGAAAACGGAGTTTGTAATGCTATCTGCATTAGATCACTTCTAGTCAGCTTCAAGGAATGAACAGAAATCATACTTGTCAGGCTGGTTACAGCAACAACAACTGGTTTGTTTACAAAACTCCTGAACGTTCATTTAATCTTGTTTACTCACCACTGCCTCTACCACCACTGCCTCTACCACACTGCCTCTACCACCACTGCCTCTACCACCACTGCCTCTACCACCACTGCCTCTACTACCACTGCCTCTACTACCACTGCCTCTACCACCACTGCCTCTACTACCACTGCCTCTACCACCACTGCCTCTACCATCACTGCCTCTACCACCACTGCCTCTACCACTGCCTCTCACCACTGCCTCTACCACCACTGCCTCTACCACACTGCCTCTACCACCACTGCCTCTACTACCACTGCCTCTACCACCACTGCCTCTACTACCACTGCCTCTACTACCACTGCCTCTACTACCACTGCCTCTACTACCACTGCCTCTACTACCACTGCCTCTACTACCACTGCCTCTACCACCACTGCCTCTACCACCACTGCCTCAACCACCACTGCCTCAACCACCACTGCCTCTCACCACTGCCTCTCACCACTGCCTCACACTTAATGAAGAAACTCCAAACAATTATAATTAAGAGTGAAATGTCTGGATGAGCGTGTAGGGTAATGTTCTCTCGAGTGTAAACAACGCGGGACTGGCTCTCCAAGCGCCTGGGCGGACAAGTGATGGACGCACTTGTTTGAATCGTGATATTTTGTTTGCATGGCGAAATCGATTTTCTTGTTCTAATAACGATATGTTCTGTTGCCGAGCCGTTCGAATAGCGGGGGTCCACTGTACCTCCCTGGCCAGTGCATGAAATTACCGCCTCCCTTTTTTCATCGACATTTAAAAGTTCCTCAAAATATTCCCTCCATCTACCAAATACCTCCAGCTCCCCATCTGCTAACTCCCCTACTCTGTTTTTAACTGACAAATCCATTCGTTCCCTAGGCTTTCTTAACTTGTTTATCTCACTTCAAAATTATTTCTTGTTTTCAGCAAAATTTCTTGACAGCCTCTCCCACTCTATCATCTGCTCTCCTTTTGCACTCTCTCACCTCTCTCTTCACCTTTCTTTTACTTTCCATATACAGTGGTACCTCGAGTTACGATGGTCCCCAAAATCGCCCTTTTATGTAAGTTTATTTTTTTAAATGCTTTTGTAAGTATATTTTTGGGGGTGTAAAAGGACTAGTCTATTTTACATTATTCCTTATGGGGATAAATTCGTTTGGTAATGGCACTTGAACAGCATTCTCAAACGAAAAAATATCGTAACTCGAGGTACCACTGTACTCTGCTCTTCTATTAACACTTCTGTTTTGTAAAAACCTCTCATAAGCTACCTTTTTCTCTTTTATCACACTCTTTACTTCTTCATTCCACCAGTCACTCCTCTTTCCTCCTGCACCCACCCTCCTATAGCCACAAACTATTATTATTATTACTCAGATGAGGAAATCAGGGAATGGGTGGGGGCTTGAACCCATGGCAAGTGAGCCCTAAAACTCACAGGCCAGTGCGTTAACCACTCGAGTGGTTAACAATTTCATGATTCAGATGAAAGTTGGGATCTGTTTGTTGCATGAATTTAAGAAAGGCATATTATAAATAAATAAATATTTATGAATCTTTATTTCTACAAGTACATGATACATCTATTACAGACCTAGCTGACATCATTGGCATACTATATAGAAAGGCCTAAGACAGAAATATATGGTTTAATATACAGGCAGCCCCCACTTTACAGCACTTCACTTTACAGTGTTTTGCTAATGCAGCAGTTTTCAACTATACCCATTCTTCATTTATTTAGACTTCCTACAATAAATATATTAACCACTCACTATAAGCTAATGATGAAAATATTTTAAGGTAAATAATGTGTGTACTGTACATGCATTTTTTAGGCCTAGCTCTATTGCACTTAATATATGATAGTATAAACATGTTATCAAACTTTTTATATACATTTTAAAGTGAAAACATGCCATGTTTCACTTTTCACGATTTTCATTTTACAGTGGTAGCCTGGAACCTAACCTGCTGTATAAGCGGGGCCATCCTGTATGTATATATGGAGAGGAGTTACCAAAAGTATAATTCAGAAGGCTGAGGAGGGGTTGTTGAGGTGATTTAGGCATTTAGAGATGATGAAGCAGAATAAGATGACCACGAGGGTGTATAAATCTTGGATGGAAGGAAGGAGGGATACAGGCCATCCCAGGAAGGGTTAGAGAGGAGTAAAGGAGGTTCAAATTGCTAGGGGCTTTAGCAGCCTGCAAGCTTGTGTGAGCTTGTTAGATTTCAGTAAATAGAGATGTGTAGGTTTTATGACTTGTCATGAGCATGTTAATATTTATGAAGAGTTTCAGGGAAATCAGTTAGCCAGACTTAAGACCTAGAGGTAGGAAGAATTGTGCCTGCACTCTGAAGGAATAATGGAGATGTTGCACTTTGTTGGGTCAGTTGAATTGTGATGTCTGTATATCTCTGGCTACCGGAACCGGTAAAGGATCCCCTGACTACTACTTATGAATTTAGGACTTTGCTAAAAAATCATCTTATCTCTCAATACTAAAAAAATCAACCTATACAACTTCTAATTAGTTATATTATGTAACCTTTAGACTTTTAAGCATCTGCCAGTCCATGAAATATTACTCCCTGAACCATTAATTGACTACTTCACATTAGTATTAAGATTAAACAAGATTGTAATAAAGTTAACCACTATTATCTTGTCTAGTTTTAAGTAGTTACTATGTACTAGGATTAGTCTGCTCAAAATGCCCCGGCATGATAGTGGCTTTCTTTGTACTTAGCAAACCAAAATTGTAATTACACATTGTAACCTTTACAAAGAATAAACATTTATCTTTTTATCTTTATAAGACAGCTAGTGAATAAATGATGGTGAATGCATTTTCTTTTGGGTCCCAATCACAGTGGGAGACCAACAGGAGTACAGTGGACCGTCGCTATTCAAACACTCCAAAACTCACCCTCATTCCAGAATGCTGTTCAAGTGCTGTTACCAAACGAATTTATTCCCATAAGGAATGATGTAAATTAGATTAGTCCATTTCAGACCCCCAAAAATACACTTATAAAAGCACTTACAATAATAAACTTACATAAAAGGGTGAGTTTTGGAGTGTTCGAATAGCGAGGGTCCACTGTATTTGAAAAAAGATAGGATTGAAAGGTAATTACTGATATGAAGTGAAAGTTGCCGATAACACAGGTATTTGGGAGTTTCTGAAGAGGTTGGTGAAGGAGTTTTATTGGATATTTGAAAGAAAATTAAAAGTGAACTTAGAAAATAGCAAAGTAATGAGAATAACAAAAAATTTAGACAGTGGAAGAGCAGAAATCAGATTGAAGGAAGTGGGAGTGGAGATGTTGGTAGATGAAGGGAGAAAGGTAGGTGGAGCATTGAGGTGTCTATGAAAAGAAAGTTTATAGAGTTAAAAAGGGAATTGTACGAGTATGTTGGTACTGACTTCATGGGGAAGTGGAACAGAATTCTTCCTCTGTAAGCCATACGTGTTGTAAGAGGCAACTAAAATGCTGGGAGCAAGGGGCTAGTAACCCCTTCTTCTGAGTAAATTACTAAATTTAAAAAGAAAACTTTCGTTTTTCTGCCGCTATGGGATACAGCCAGTTTGTTGAAAAAAAAATGGTACTGACACTCATACAAGTGTTAGGCATGAGCTTTAAATGTTGCAGTAGGATGAGGCTGAAGGCACTGGAGATGTCATGTTTAAGATCAGTGTTGTATAAATATTATGCAGAGAATTTGGAGTGTAGAAATTAAAAGGCAGTGTGAATTACAATTCAAAGGCTGGAGGAAGGGGTTTTGAATTGATTTAGGCATTCAGAGAAGGTGATGCAGAATAAGACGATCAAGGGGTTGTACAAATGCAGGGTTGATGGAAGGAAGGGGTAGGGGTCATCCCTGGAAGACTTTGAGAGATGGACTGAAAGAGGTTTTAAATGGGTGTTGAGTGTATCCAACAAGCATGCTAGACGAAAAGTAAATAGAAGCAAGTTTTTAATGACTGCTGTACTGTTCAGATGTTTTCAGTTTAAAACTTTATCACACATCATAGACATTATTGAATATGTTTTTGTAATGCTTTATATATTTGCTTATGCCACAGAGGCATCCATCACATACCAAAAGAAGACTGCAGGTGAAAAAGATCAGCCATCTATATCAGGGGAAGCAAAGGCAGCCAATGATGAGATTGTTATTGTTCTCATGGCACTATCTTCCATAACAAGTAAGGTTAGTTAACATTTAATTTTTATTGTTAGTTATATTGATTATGATGCAAGGAAATCCACAAGGAGAAAATGAAACAGAAGGTAAGAGAAGTACCATACTCTATTTTTTTTCCTAGAGCCAAGGCATTTTTCTGTTGCTGAAGAGAGAAACTGGAGAGGTAAGGAGAGTACTGATATTTTGGCATACATTGGAAATAAGTCACTTTGATTTTTTGGGGAGTTATCCTAAGTAATTTACACTATGTATGATAATTGTATTTATGTGCACCTGTGCCTAAATGAACTTAATTACTTATAACTGAGGTCCTCATTAGTAGCTTAAGAGTGTTAGTTGTAGGTCAGTACATACAGTACTCCTGTTAACTTGTGTTTCATTTTCACCTTGTGGTCTGTTATGTACCACTGACCATTGTTTATTACACTTGTATTTCTGTACTGGGATATTTTTATTTTCACTTTACACCTCTGGAATTAAAGTAGCTTACTAAATTTATAATGTATTCTGACTGACACAAAATTGTTTAGTGCTTTCCATTAAACAAAATAAATAAGAACCAAATTAATACATTTTCCTAACTTTCAGAAAATCCTTAACACCAATATTTTGAATATGTTTAAAATATATTAAGTCATCTGTCTTATTAGTTATTAGATTATCTTTATATAACTGAATGTGAAGTTTTTAGTTCATAACATCTGTATATTGTAGAAAAATTATAATTTGAATTAGCTCATTACATTGTGAAGTAGCTTCCTTTTTCTCAAGTGCAATAATCTCCATGGGAAGTAAAAGAAAAATTAATTTTAATCATGTGAATGGTGGTCACAATAAAAGATAAATGCAGTGCTGTTGTAGTTTCTTTGCTCAGTACTAGAATCTTGTTTTTGTCTTGCTCTATGGGAGTGTATTAACTATTTTTACCTTTTGATGTTGAATATTATTAACATTTCAGCATAGTGTATGTTTTTAACTGTTGTGTGTGTGCTTGTAGACATTTTCTGCATTTATTATGTGTGTGACTGTAATGTTTTATACATTTATAATGTGTCTTTAACTGTTATATTTATTCTTGTAGATGCTGTCTGCATTTATGTCTTCAACTTGTGTGCTTGTAGTTGCCGTTTACATTTTTAACGTGTCTTCAACTGCTGAGTGTATTATTACAGATGTCGACTACATTCCGAGAGCAAGTTGCTCCTTCGTGGGTTCGAGGTGGATCAACCCCAAGCACTCCTTCTTCACCATACCCCAGTATGCCTTACAGCTTAAATAAATCTCTCAGTAACTATGCATCCATTCCACAAGTAAGTTGTCGTATCAACAAAATTCTAAAGTGCTGCTAGATTATTATAATATTCATGGGGAAACTAAACCTATGGAAGTCATGCATTGCTTGATGAATGGAAGGTGATCAGGTTTGATCCAAAGGACGAAAGTGTAATTCCAGTTGGTTGGATCAAGAGCCTTTCAAGAGGGTACAGTGGACCCCCGGCTAACGAACACCCCGGAAACCGTACAATTATGTAAGTATAATATTGTAAGTGCTTGTGGAAGTGTATTTTTGGGGGTCTGAAATAGACTAACCTATGTGACATTATTTCTTAAGGATATAAATTCGTTCGGTAATGGCACTTGAGCAGGCTTCTGGAATGAATTTTTTTTGTTAGCCGGGGGTCCACTGTATATTGCTAGGGGAAATAGAATAAAATACCATCATGATGGAAACAGATGCACAAATACAGTGTAATAAGATCTTTTTCAGGCAATGTTTTCCCCACTTTGGCCTTTTCAAATGAGGACTTAAGAAAAGCCCAATGTTTGGGTAAAATGTCGAAAAGGATCTCATTACACTGCTTTTGTGTGTCTGTATTCGGAGTATTTTGCTGTTAAAATAATATTATAAAACATGTTTGGTATACAAGAGATTGACATATGAAAGGTGGTTTCAAAAGACACATAAGCAAACACTAGGACCTATTCATTAGAAAATGTTTCGGTCCAGGGACCTTGATCAGAAATGATCAAGGTCCCAGGACCGAAATGTTTTCTAATAAATACACTATGTACTAGTGTTTGCTTATGTGTCTCTCTAAACCAATTTGTCGGTATCTAATACCAAGATTTACACCATGTATGAAAGGTGTTTACAGTGATAAGATACATGGTAGGGGGAGTATAATATGGAGAGAGAGAGAGAAAAATGATGAAGTGTAAAAGAAGAGCTAATGAAAGAATGGGTAAGGCATTATAAGTGAATTTTGCTGAGAATCAGTTTTGAAAGGAGGTAAACAAGATGAAACTTAAGGATCAAATAAACTTAATGTGGTAAGAGTGAGATGCTGAGGCAAAGAGTTAAGTGTTAGAAAATGAAGCAGAGGTAATAGATAAAAAGGCAAAGATATTGGAGATAGAGGTATTAGATAATGATTTGTAGGTAAGGAAAGGAGGTAAGGTTAAAGGGTAAGGAGAGAGAGATAGATAGATCATTTAAGAAGGCAAAGGTTTTGGATATGGAGGTAGGGATATTAAATAAGGAGGTAGAGGTGTTATGTAAGTAGGTATAGGTATTGGAGAGTTCATGAGTATAGCTGATAATGTGGGTGATCAGTACAAATGTCACTGTTGAGAAGGAGGAAGAGCTCGAAGTTAATATGAAGGAGTAACAATATATACCAGTGATTAGTTTTGAGAGTTTTTTATTACCCCTTGCAATCTAGCCTAGAGTTAGGCTGTTGCTGTTGGTAGCCCACTCACTCATATATCCATCACAGTTTAGTTGATCTGGTACTTGGCAGAGATAGCAATCCAGTTTCCTCTTGAAAACATCTACACTTGTTCTGGTAATGTTTCTGTTATCTCTTTGTAGCAGGTTGAATAGTCTTGGCCTATGGATGTTGACAAAGTGCTCTTCTGTGCCCAAGATGCCTCCACTTTTTTACTGGTTTTATTTTACATTTTCTTCCATACCTCTCATTCTAGTTTATTGTTATGGTTGTGTGTAGATTTGGGACTAACCTTCAAATATCTTCTATGTATATATTATGAGGTATCTATTCTTCATTACATAGATTACATTCTCAATACTTTGAGGTAGGGGTGTGCCTAAATACAGGCACTTCACTAATACAGCGCTTTTCAATTATGTTCATGTATATTATTTTCGGCACTTGCTTTGCTCTTGAGATGGTTTTTGGCAATTTTAGTTTTTATTTGTTATTTTTACTTTTTCATTTTTTTATGCCTAGTGCTATTGCTCACGTAATAAATGATAGTGTAAACATGTTTTTGGGTTTTAATATGCACTGGAAAGTAAAAAAAAAAGAGGCTGTGATTCATTTTAAAGTGATATTTGCTTTACAGTGGTGATGTGGAACCTAATCCACTGTATTAGTGAGGTATGCCAGTATTAGTGGGTATCAGATCCTAAAGTCTCTCTCTGTGTCGCAAAATATTTAAAAAAGAAAAAAATCTTATGAAATGATAGAGAATCTTTTCCCGATGCTAATGACACCAAAAGTACGAAATTTGATGGAAAACTTACGGAATTACGCTCTTGCAAAGTTATCGATCTCAGCGATATTTACACATAGGCGATTTCGCCCAATTTGAGCCCTATTTTCAGCCAATTCCATTGTTCCAGTGGACCAAACTCATAGCTAGTTATTTAGAACTCCATTTGTTCTATCGATTGAGTACAAAAAACTGCCCATTTACCGATTTCAACTACCCAATAAAGTGGTCAGAAATTGGCAATTTGGCCAATTTCACGCAAATTAAAAAATATGCTAATTTCAAAATAGGGTCCAGAATGAACAATGCAGACATTCCTGGCACTAAAATAACATTTTCTCTGTTCATCAGTCATGTCTCCAGGCCCCTCTTATATTACTCTTGCTTTCTATTTTGAATTTTTATTCACACAAAAAATAGAAGATTTACTGTTATGCAGACTACTGCATTATTGTAATAAGTGTATAAATAATGTCAACCCATTCATGACTGTGTATTAGAATGGCTTGTTGGACATTTATTGAACATCAGCAAAAATCGAACATTTCCTCTACTTTGAGCTCCATTTCAAGGTCCTTTCCATCGTAAAAACAATTAAAATCATCTCGATTTCTATGTCTTCCATTCTATCAAATGAGACCAAGAAAACGAGAATATAACCATAAATACTATACAAAAATATACCTCAAAGTCGGCGTTTAATAATAAAAAAAAAAAGTTTTTTTTTCTCATTATGCACTGCGTGCTGCAGGATTTTTTTTATATTGCGCACACTGACCACACAGATCCATTCTCTCACATGTGGGCCTACCAGCTTTCTCCCGCTTGATTTGAAGCAGCTAGAATTTTGGAGTATATATACGTCAAACACATTGGTTCGTAAGACGTATAAAAGTTCTCTATCTACCATGTAATTTTTCTAGCTTTTGTGGCATTATCCTTATTGTTTTTTCTAAATGTTAGGTCAGCTTACTTGAAATGAGATACTACCAACTTTTTGTATCCAGTTCTCCATTCTTTCCATATTTTAGCAATTGGTATATGTTACCATTCAGTATCATGATATTTTCTATTATCCACTGAAAACTTTGTTGATAATGCATATGCTTGCAAATTTTTCGTGTCTTCTACCGAAGTGACTTTCTGGCTTATTTTGGTATCACCCACAGAGGAGGATAGAAAACTGTTTTATAAGCTCTTCATCTTAATTTTCAAGAGTATTTTTTCTGTGTGGTTTATGGTTTTAGCATGAACATTAATTACAAATTCTTTTTGTATTGTACATTTGTTAATGCTTGTTGTGTTGATTTTTGTTACATAGGTTTGCCTTTTGTACTCTTGTACATTTAACTGCTCCGCAAATCTCACCACTTCCTTTTTTTGTACTGTATATGACTAGAATTTTTCACGTGTTTCAGGAGGAAAGCAAGCCAGCTCTTTTTGATAGTACGCTAGCCAGCCCTGGAGATGTCACTAACCTGGGAGGCACCGAGACCTCACTCATGAAACAGCTGGCTCTTGCAACCTCAAAATTAAGTCAACTTGAAGCTGAGAGAGAACATTGGAGGCTGGAGCACCAGCTACTACAGTGTAAACATCAAAAGGAAGCAAAGGTTTGTAATGGCTCTTGTCATCATCTCAAGATGATTAAGAATTATAAGGAAATAAGCTTGTTGAGTATACCAAGTAAAGTGTATAGTAGGGGTATTATTGAAAGAATTATGGGTAAGATAGAGAGTAGGACTACAGAGGAACAAGGTGGTCTTTTGTATATAGTTCTATAGTCTTCACATTACATCCTTAAATTGTATTGATAAAGCCACTGGATGGCAAAGCATCTATGAATAAAGATACCCAGATGTTGCACTTTTACATGTTATTTAAAGTTTGAATACTTACACAACTACTCCTTACATAAACTTCTAAAATGTATGAACCTCGATAAATTTTATAGTTCCTGGTTAAAATTGGTTTAATAAAGTTCTAGAAATAACTAATTCATTCTAATAATAAATAATAATAATAATAATACAGTGGACCCTCGGATTACGTCATTATTTCGTTCCAGAATGCTGTTCAAGTGCCGTTACCGAACGAATTTGTTCCCATAAGGACAAATGTAAATTAGATTAGTCATTTCAGACCACCAAAAATACACTTACAAAAGCACTTACGAAAATACACTTACATAATTGTTCGAGTTTGGAGGTGAACGAAAACTGAGGGTCCACTGTATCTTTATTTACTACAAGTACATGTACAAGGAGGGGTCTGGGATAGTGACAGCTGGGAGGGACTTATTCTCAGCTGTCGTATCTGAGCGCGCCTCTGCAAAGACAGTAATTATGTATGAGTGTGGTGAAAGTGTTGAATGAGGATGAAAGTATTTTTTTCTTTGGGATTTTCTTTCTTTTTGGGTCACCCTGCCTCGGTGGGAGACGGCCGACTTGTTGAAAAAAAAAAAACATGTACAAGGTATAGAGCCCTAGCTGACATCAATGACATACTACTATATAGAAAGCCACTTGTTATATAGAGCATTTCAGGCAGAATAGGTCAGTTTTGTTCCAGGATGCGACCCACACCAGTTGACTAACTCCCAGGTACCCATTTTACTAATTTTTGAACATAGACAACCGGTGTAAAGAGACACGCCCAGTGTTTCTACCCTCACTGGGAATCGAACCCTGACCCTTACCGTGTGAAGCGAGAGCTTAAGCTACCAGGCCATGGGGTTTATTTGTTGTCTTTGCTTAATGGATTTCCATCTCCATTTCTCTCTTTAATCATATAATTCAATTTCTTAAAAATCTCTAACAATTTTTGTATCCCTATTTGAATACTAATACATACATTGATATCCTGTTATTTATGAGGAAACATCAGACAACATTTTGAACCATTATCAAGTCAGATCTAGGATAGACTAAAATGTGTATTAACCCTTTGACTGTCGGAGGCCCCATTCTGAAACTGTCATTCTATGTCGGAAAATTTTGGAAAAAAAAAAAAATTATTTTTTCTTATGAAATGATAGAGAATCTTTTCCCGATTGTAATGACACCAAAAGTATGAAATTTGATTGAAAACTTACGGAATTACGCTCTCGCAAAGTTAGCGATGTCAGTGATATATACGCATCGGCGATTTCGCCAAATTTGAGCCCTATTTTAGGCCAATTCCATTGGGACAGTCGACCAAACTCATAGCTATTTCTTTAGAACTCCATTTGTTCTATCGATTGTGTACAAGAAATCACCAATTTACCGATTTCAACTACCCAATAAAGTGGTCAGAAAATGGCAATTTCGCCAATTTCATGCAAAATAAAAAAGATGTTAATTTCAAAATAGGGTCCAGAATAAACAATGCAGACATCCCTAGCACTAAAATAAGATGTTATCTGTTCATTAGTCATGTCTTTAGGCCCCTCTTACATTACTCTTGCTTTCTATTTTGATTTTTTTTCACACAAAAAATAGAAGATTTATTGTTATGCAGACTATTGCATTATTGTAAAAACTGTATAAATAATATCTGTGCACTTGTGAAAGAATATTAGACTCACCAGTTGATGTGTATTGGACGCATGGTGTGATTTGTTTACTTTTGAACATTGGCAAAAATCGAACATTTCCGCTACTTTGAGCTCAATTTCAAGATCGTTTACATCATGAAACTAATCAGAATCATCTCTATTCCTGTAATATGTTTTCCATTCTATCAAATGAGACCATGAAAAAGAGAATACAACCATAAATACTATACGAAAATACACCTCAAAGACGGCGTTTTAATTAAAAAAACGGTCAGTTTTTTTTTCTCATTATGTACTGCTTGCTGCAAGATTTTTTTTATACTGCGCACACTGACCACACTGACCCATTCTCTCACATGTGGGCCTACCAGCTTTCTCCTGCTTGATTTGAGGCCGCTAGAATTTAGGCGTATAAATACGTCCGAAACATTGGCTCGTAAGACGTATATATACGCCTGAAACAGTCAAAGGGTTAAAGTTTCCTCATGGTAATTTGAGTAAGATGTGGATTGTTCTAGCCGTGATATTGTGACTTATTATCGATGAACAATGTTACTGTATTTACAGATAAACATGATTATACGATGTTACTTTAAGCCGGGATTTATTTTACTCTTGTAGCGTGTTCGGCAACTGGAGAATCAACTAAAGGGTGAGGTTACAGCTTCTGCGGAATGTGACCAGTTACACACTAAGGAACACACTGCTTCAGTTGCATCAACTACATCAATAGTAAGTTATACACCAAGGAAAACATTGCTTCTGGTTCATCAGCTACATCATTAGTACTGTTAATACTGACTTGAAAGTAGAGTTTTGATACTCAGTTTTTTATTGTTGTTTATAAAACTAGGGATTCACTTGTATGATGGATACAAAGTGACAAACATTGAACCACCTCCTCAAAACTACTCAGTCCTGGGTTGCTACTTTCTTTTCCAATACTCATGTACTGCTATGGTGTCTGCCTGTGCTGATAAGTAAGACATATATTCAACAGTTGATAAGTAAGACCTGTGAAGGTGTAAAGGGCTATAAGATATAACCCCTCAACGGAGGTGCCTTGATTCCAGTGAGGGGGGGCTCTTGATCCAAGAAACTGTACTTACCTTTCCCTTTCTTTGATTGAACCTGAATGCCTCCCATTCCTCAGGTGCTATATGACCACTACGAGTTTAGCAATCCATCCTGAATAAATTAATTAAATGGATATTGAATATGAGGGACAAACTAGTCTAGTCATATTTATTTTTGCAGGCTGGTGAAGTGTATGGAGTTGATGGAGCATCAGAAGAGAGAGAGAAGGACATTAGGAATCATTTTACAAGTCGTTGTTCGCACCTATACATGCAACTTACATCAGCAACAAGCCAAGCGGCTCTTTATCAGAATGAGGTAAGTTGTCAGTCCTAATATATTGTCACAAAACTAACTACATATGGTGTAACAGTTTTATTGCCTGTATAATTTATGTAATTTTTTTTATTTAAGCTGATTTGCAGCTCAAATTAGACCATTATAGAATACGAGGACAGTCCCTCTCATACGTGAAATCTTACCAGAGTGACAGACACCAACATATGACCATTAATGACTTCTTCAGCAACCCGATCGATCATCAAAGGGGTTCCACAAGTTAGTGTCTTGGGGCCTATACTATTTGTAATCTACATCAGTCATCTTCTATAAGTTTTCGATGACAACTTATGTCATTTCAAATCCTGATCCAGCTGCCTTCAACAACACACTAAGTGCTGAACTTGTTAAAATATATACTTGATCACAACTAACCAACTCACACCCAAACAAGACCTTCTATATAATGTTAGGGAACAAAGCAAATGATGTTCATTGAATGTAAACAATATACTGTACCAATTGATAGGCAGGGCGAGGGTAAATTGAACACGCATTCAGAACATTCCTTAAAAAAAAAAAAAAAAAAAAAAGTGGGCATTCTCTCAAAATATGCTGCTGTTCACCAAACATCCCTGCTCACTTTGTACTACTATAATCTATCCATACCTCGCCTATGGTATCTGAGCATGGGGATCATCAGCAGTTAATCACCTTAAACCTGTTGTTACTCAACAAAATTAGCTCTCAAAATAATTACTCATTCTGGCTCCAAGTAACACATCCCCTTTATTCAGAAGTTAAAATTTGCTTAATTTATAAAATATTCACACTTTCTACTGTGCATGCTATGTCAACAGGACACTGAATTCAAATATTAACTCAGAGCTTGAATTCTATCTGGAGAACTGCAACACAACACATGGACACAATACAAGGAACACGTACAGTGGTACCCAGAGTTTCATACAGCTCCCAACCCGAACAGTTATGTAAGTGTATTATTGTAAGTGCTTTTGTAAGTGTATTTTTGGGGGTCTGAAACAGACTAATCTAATTTACATTATTCCTTATGGGAACAAATTCGTTATGTAACGGCACTCGAACAGCCTTCTGGAACGAATTATGGCCAAAACTCTGGGTACCACTGTATCTTCGACATTCCACATGTATGACTCGACCTGTTCAAAAGCATCATGCAAATAATAGGTCCAAAAATTTGGAACTCATTGCCTGAAAATACTAAAAGTTTCTCATCTACCAACATCTTCACTAATATTGTTAAAAAGCACCTATTAAATTTCACATAAATGTTATATCCATCAACTCTGTAAATTCTCAGGCTTTGATTTCACCACCTCATTTCAACCACTCCATAAAATGCAGGTCATTGAACTGATGCAATTTCAATGTGATTTATTTGCAATTGACCAATGCTTCACATGCCACCTGTCTCATTATACTTATGATTGTAATGAGTTGCCCAGGTTGTATTGGTTTATATTATACAGTGAACCCCCGGTTTTCGTGATTTTTTCGTTCCAGAATTTTGTTCAAGTGCCATTATCAAACGAATTTGTTCCCATAAGGAATAATGTAAATTTGACTAATTACAAAAATAGACTTACATAATTGTTCGAGTTTGGAGCATCACGAACACCGGGGTCCACTGTATACTATAGGTCTAGATATAAGATGTGTAAGCCTTATGATTAGCTCGCCCAAAATCTATTTGCATAGTTAATGCCTTTCCTCTGAGCCTTATATTGAGTCTTGGTGAAAGTGTTGAATGATGAAAGATTTTTTCTTTTGGGACACTCTGCCTCAGTGGGAAACGGCCGACGTGTTAAAAAAATAAAAGAATCTCAGTATTACATAATTTTGGGAATTTGTTCATAAGTACAGAGTCACACTGTGACTTTGTAAATGGTCTAAGTCGGACTGAAACATCGTCGTAAGCTCCTCTCTTCCATGTGCGGGTTATTTGTGTATTGTTCCAGTCACAGTATTGTAGCTTTTTTGTTAAATACAGAGTAACATTATTTTAGCATTTATTGGTTCCCTGTATTTTCACATTTGT